>JABXES010006217.1:0-26869 GCA_013375695.1 Dictyostelium brefeldianum
CAAATAATTAAAATCAAATAATTAATTATTAAAATAGCAAAACAAATCATAAACAAATCAATTCAACATTGTTTAATTAAATAACTAAATATAGATAAAAAAAAATTTAGATTCTAGACATCTGTGGCGATAATTTCATCGTCATAAGCACTCATTTCGAAATGAAGATACTTTTTAAAACCCATTTTAGATCAACTTTATATCATCAATTAAACATCCAATATTCCTAACATGGGAAATAAATAATTAAATAATTTTAAAGAGTCCCGCTAGCATTCTATTATTGTTATTTTTAGTCATCCATCACTTAATAGAATCGTTCTAAGTCTCAATTTTGAATTGAATTTAGTTTTATTAAAAATATAAATCAACTTATATAATGATAAAAGTACTTAAAGCCCAATGGTTGAAAAATGGATTGATTCTAATAATCGATGGCGTGATCAAAAAAAAATTTTCTTTATTTTTCATTTTTTTTATTTAATTTTAAAAATTCAAACAAACACGCGCATTTTTTTTCATTCATTAATATATGTCACACATAACAATTTGTTTTGTTTAAAACATACAACATATACATACATATAAACTCACACACAAACACACTTGTATTATAATAATGAAAAAAATCAAAAGTATAAAAATATTTAAAGTTCAAGATACTACAGGTAGTGTTACAGAATTATTTTGGATAAATGGTCAATTAATTGATAATACAACTAAAGCGTATTTAACAACAATTTGTGGTAATTCAGTACCTGGTATGAAGAATTTTAAAGCTTATATAGCATACAGTAAATCAAAAATATATTTTAGAGAACTTGTAAAAGAATATACAAAATCCAACAAAATTAAATTAAAAAACTTTCTCAATTCCGATTGTAATTGCGAATTATGTTTAAATGAACTACCATTAATTATAAAAGAAAAGAAAAATGAATTTCCAACTGCTGCTGGTCAATGGACTGATTATATTAGATTGTAAGTTTACTTTTACCTAGGCAGTATCAACAACTAGTAAATAATCAACTAATTAAATTATAATTTGATAGGGCAATGTTTTGTGTAATTAAACAACAAAAACATAGAATTGATCGTAAGGAACCAATAATAGATGATAGTAGTGATAATAGTGATAGTAGTTCAAATGAAGAACAAGATGGTGATACAGTTATGGGTGATGAAGATAATGAAGAAGAAAAAGATAAAGAATACAAGTTTAAAAAAGATAAAGAAAATGAAGAAGATGAAGATGAAGAAGAAGCTAATAGTAATGGTAATAATACAAATAGTACCAACAACAATAAAAATACGAGTAGTAGTAATATTAAAAAAATGGAAGATGAACAAACAAGTATACATTTAAAAAATTATGGAAATGGATTAGATTATTATATTAAAGCTAAAGATTTATATGAATATATTTATGCACATCGTGGATTAATGGAAATTGATAAATCATTTAAAAAGTATCAACCAAAAACCATTAAAACAATATTTCATCAAACACTTGGTAATAATCCAGATTTATTCAAGAGTGGTAAAGATATTTTTGGAATTGGTCATTGGACATTACAAGATCCAGATGATGACCCATGGTTTGATATTGATGTACCTGATGATATTGCAACTGAAAAAGTTATAAATGGTGTTGTTCATAAAGTATGTTTAGCTCAAACTAAAAATGGATTCTGTCAACGTATTGGTATTTGTCCATCCCATCAAAAATGGGAAAAAGGTATGAAAAAAGATGAAATTGATAAAACAAATTTCGCCTATGGTGAAGATTACGACAATCAAGGTAACGATATAAACAATGAGTATTTTAGTGATACTGATATCAATAATGCAATAGATGAAAGTAAAATGGGTTACAAGTGTAAAAATTTTGATCATTTAAAAATTGAAAAAAATATAATGAATAAATTTTCATTTACCTCAATAATTGAAAGAATTAAAGTAAAGTATGGTTATAGTAGTGGTAAAGGTGGTGGTATTACAGATGATGTTTTACAAGAATTACCAAGAGAATATACTAGATTTATGATATTAAAATTTATCGATATGGATCATGTTGCTTCAAATGATTCATCTACCATTAGTTTACAACCATCAGAATTGATCAATTCATTTTGGCAACTTCATATCATTCATACTCAAAAATATAATGAATTTTCAAAACTATTAAAAACTAAAGTTTATCATAATCCATCACAATCAACTGAGCCAATTGAACATCAAAGAAAACGTTATCAAAGAACTTTAAAATTATATAAAAGATATTTCACAACAACAGGTGATAATCAGCCAGATTACTATTTTAATGATAAAATTTGGCCAACTGATATATTTTTATCCAACAATTACAACAACAAAGATGATAAATCATCAAATTAATAAATTAATACTTAAACAAAGCACATAAATTAAAAGTTTAACAGTTATATATTTTATGAACAATTGTATTTAAAGGAAATGGAAGCTTGTGGTAAGAGATACAAAGATTGTAAAAAAGGTGGCAAAATTAATTGCAAAATTCAATGTGAATCGGCTTTCTTTGATTGTGAAAAAAGAAAATGAAGTGACTGTTATCAAATATAGGATGTTATAAAATGTTCTGCTGCATGTAAACAATAAATCAACTTTTAACAAACATAGTCTGCAATTTAAAATTAACAAAAATAAAATAAATCAGAGTTTGTTTATTTTTAATTTACAGAGAATGTTGTGTTTTTTATTTTATTTATTACCGTAATTAGTAAATTGATATTTTAAACCTGTGGCTATTCCAAACTAACTAATAAAGCACCACCACCAGAAGTTGATTCAAAATTGATATCATTATCTCTAAGATATTCAATTACTTTTGGTTTAATTTTAGCTTTTCCATTTAAACTATGATTACCTTGTCCTGTTATAACCCTTAATTTACCTGTATATCCTTCACTGTAAAGTTGATTTATTCTTTTATTTAAATAACTAATTGAATGTGTAACATGTAAACCATGTAAATCAATTTCATATTTATCTCTACCTTGATTACTATATAAAAATAATGATTTAAAAGTTTAAATATAAATTATAAATTACAAGAAACAAAAACAATATCACATATGTGTAAAAAGTCAAAATATACCTATATTTAAATAATTCATTATTAAATGCATCAACAGTTTCTGTTATTAAATGAAATCTTCTTTCTTTTTTTAGTGTTGCAATTTCATCTTCTAAAATTTGATGAAGAGCATCTGAAAAGTCTGATATTGACACTGAAGAATTGATTGGGGTTGTTGTACTAGTCGGTGTTGTTTGTTTTATTTCAACATGTTGTGATATTGATGGTGATGGTGATGGTGATAGCTCTTGTTGTTGTGTTTTTTGTATGTTTCGTTTGTCTGTTGCTTTTTTATTTGATTTAAATAGTTTTTTGTAAAAAATATATAAAATTACTATCACTAGTAAACCAGTTATTGAATATTTTAACATTTCATCTTTTGTTATTATAGGTTGTTGAGGTTTCTTCTTTTCGCTGTAAAAAAACATGGTGTGTTGATCATAGATATCTCAATTTAAAAAAATAAAAAAACAAATTTTTTTTTGAATTTTCGTTGTTTTTATTTTTTTTTTGCGATTTGAATATTTTCGAAAATATCTAGATATATTTAAATTATCTTTTCAAATCATTAATTTTAGTTATTTCATTAAGAGAATTAAATTTTAATGGTAAAGATGGTAATGATTTCATTACAAATGTTACAGTTGAATTAAAATGGTTTTATGAAAAAATAATCATTGAATTTTCAAATTCAAATTTAAAAATTAAATATACAATTGACATTACAGAATACCCTTTTCAATCAAAATTAAAACAAATGCCGGTATAATAATTGATGTTATTGCTTTCACAGCTGTTGTAATATCTGCAATAACTTATCATATCTTTAAAAGAATCAACAAAAATAACATTGAAAACAAATTAAAGAATCTAAATAAACATAATTATATACTATTAATCCTATACGAATCTTGATACTTTTTAATGAATACCCGTGTTTTAAACAATTCACCATGTACAAATAAATAAAATAAAATATCTATTAAATATCTTGATCTGCTTTTTTTTTTTTTGAACAGCATGTTTTAGATATTTAAATTATTTTTTTTAAAATTATTTTTAACAATAAGCAGTATAAAATAAAATGAAATTATTATTATCTTTATTACTTTATATATGTTATTTAAATTTAATTGTATTTGGACAAGGAATTCAAATATTAGAAATTGAAGGATATAAAAATATATATTCAGCAGTTCCAGATTATTCAAATGGAGAAAGTTGTTCAATTGAAGATATTAGATTTTTAATTATAGATACAGATAATACTGTTTTAGGTATTACATCAGTAGATACTATTCCATTAGCATTGATACAGAATATTGTTTTAAAAAAGGATGGTTCTTCATCAGTTTACAAGTTTTGGTCAAATTCTGTAATACCCCTTGGTTTAACAACATTCACAATAACTGTAACAACTCAATCTGGACAAAATAGTATTGACTTTGATTTCAATTGTAATAGTAAGTAGGGTAAAAAGTGATATATCATTATTAATAAACATTTACTAATAATATCATTTTATTTATTACAGCACCAAATTTTACAAATGCAAGAATAAGATTAAGTTACAGTCCAGAATTAAGAATGACACCTGGTGTCCCAAATTTTTGTGCACCATTTTATATTATTGGTATTGATTTCAATATAAAGTATCTTTTTTTTAGATTTAATACTGTTGAATTGCAAATAATTGGACAAGACAATTCATTTTGCTATGAAATTCCAAGAGATTTAGTTGAAAATCCGTCAACTTTATACGATTTTGAAATAGTACTTGGTGTTAATGTATACACAGTTTCATATATTTCAGCACTTTCATCAAAATCAAATGTAATTTCAAATGTTGAATCATATCCACCAACATCAATTATTTTTACAGAATCTGGTATGGGTTTAACATCAATATTAAAATATACCTCAAACACAAACACAAATTCCCCATATCAGTATTCATTTGTAAATCAAAGTGCAACTTTTATTTCTCAAGTGTATCCTCTATATGGTTCCAAAGGAAATCTTACATATATTGTTCCATTAGATGATGTAAATATTATTGATCAACAATTAAACAACTTTTATCTAGCTCATTTAATTAATGGTAAAAGAATTGATGAAAAAATAGAAAAAACTATTAAAAGTAAGTTATTTATAATCTTATGTGTACTTAAATAAATGTATATAACTGAATGGTATACTAATTATAAATTTAAAAGTATTTGGATATCAAACTATACAAGGAGTTTTAATGTACAGTGTTCATGATATACATGAAATACCAATATTTGAAGCAGGGTTTAATCAATCGGATTATAATTTTAATTTGTATGATTTATCATTTGGTAATGATTTGAAATTAAAGACATCGGCGCCCTATGGTTTTTGGGCAGGTGGATTTGGTTTAGAATTACAATATAAAATATCACCATTAAGAAGTATTGGTTCATCAAATGCGTTTAACGATTTTTGTGTTGCTATATATCCAACATTTACATGGTGTCTTCAAATTCCACCGATAAAATCTTCCATGGATATTTCTCCGCCGATAGTAGAATCATATGAATTTATTCATTTAATTGATTCAATTTATAGATTAATATTAAGAGTATCAGATGCAAGTGGTGTTGCATCTATTAAAAGTGATTCATTTATTACAAGTACGAACATTTATGATTCATTATCAAGTGGTGATATTTTAAATGGAACATATGAATATATTGTAGATGTAAATCGTTATATTGAATTGATATATAGTGATGTATATGAAAACTATGAAGTTATTAAACCAAATTCTTACATTTCATTAAATCCAGTATTATATTATAAATTACCAGATATAGTTTTGAAATCATTTACATTTACAACAATTAAATCTGTTACATTTGAAAAGAATAACTTAAATTTATTGGTAAATGGCGATTCTTACAATACTATACATTTGGTATTAAATAATGTTTCAGATGATAAAGTATTACAATTAGAATTAACTGATCCAATTTCATTTGATATAGAAAGTAAAGTATCAAAAAGTTGGTGGCCAATCAATTATGATTCTAAAACTGGTAGATTTTCAGGTAAATTCGTTTTACCAAAAAATACAATATTTGGTAACATTCCATACAACATTCATGTAACACCAACTCAAGTAATAACAAGTGAAGAATTGTACGGATTAACTGGTGCATCACAATTGAATGTAGTTAATTCATATTTAGATAATGAAGGTCCATTGTTTTATTCTATTACTAAAATTTATGAAGGAAGTGGTTGGTGGAATAATGCACCAACAATTATTGAAGCAATAACTATGATTGGATGGTCATTGAATATTGAAGATAATGTTGGATTTGATTTTGGTTATATTAAAGTAATGGGTTCATTTGATAATTCAATTTATCATTTTAATTTCACAAATTCAAATCTTACTTCAAATGGTAACATTGAAATTTTAATTAAAAATACAGTTCCATGTATTACTCAAGAATATGTTATTGTTTATGTTAGATTAGTAGATGTAAATAATGTAGAATCAATTTATGAAATGTTTACAAATAGTCCAAAACCGTCAAGGAATCCATTTAGAAAATTTATAGATGAACCATCATGTTTAAGAGTTAGTTTTGAATGTCCATTAGATACAGATATGGATCCACCAGAATTAGTAATATTCAATTCTGACCCATCAATGATAAATGTATTTAGTGCAATGAGAACTATCACATTCAATATGGAAGTTTCTGCTTTTTCAAGTGGTATTAAAATTAATCAATTACCAATTATTTACATTCAAGGTAGTAAAATGGATACAGTGGAATGTGTAACTAAAATTGATTACTATAAAGATGATAATAAAACAATTGGATATGTATGTTCAATTGAATTACCATTTGGATTTGGTTCTCCAAGTAATTTAGGTTATTCAGTTTATGGTTTAATTAATAATTATGGAATGTATAGAGGTTATACAACAATGGATTTATTAAATAAATTCTCCACTACAGCATATATGGTAACAAATAACAATTATGATTTTGGTGAATCACCACATATTGTTTCACATCATCCAATTACATCTGAAGGTGGTAGATTGGTATTATTTGGTTTTTCTTTAGAAAAAGTTGATCCAATAATTGAAATTAAATTTTTAGATGACCCAACTGCAGCTTCAAAAGAATTTTTAGTAACCATCATTAATCCAACTTCCATTATAATTGACTCAATTCCAAAAACTGGTAGAAGTCCTTATATAGTCACAATATTTAGTTTGGCCAATGAAATTCAAAAAGATTATGTTGTTCATCCAATTTATTTTAATTCAACTTTTATTTTTCCACCAACAACAACTCAGCCACCAGAAACTTCTTCACCATCACCATCGCCGCCAATAACAATAGCACCTACAAAATGTATTGGTAATCCAGAATGTGGCGGTAAAAGTAATGGATATTGTAATGAAGGTAGAAGTTGTATTTGTTATTCACCATGGGTAGGAATTGATTGTTTATCACAAGTAATAATTGTACCAAAACCAAATACAAATAATTCAAATCCTTCAACTGAAATACCAATCATTGATGATAATTTTGAAGAATCCACATCAAATTATCTTTTCAAATCATTAATTTCAATTGTTTCATTAAGAGAATTAAATTTTAATGGTAAAGAAATAATTAAAACAATCACATTTGATAAATGGATGTTCACCGAATTAAATGATAAAAAGAATCAGTATTTTACAAATTTAACAATTCAAGATAGTAATGGTAATGATTTCATTACAAATGTTACTGTTGAATTAGAATGGTTTTATGAAAAAACAGTTATTGAATTTGCAAATTCAAATTTAACAATGAATCCATCAACAATTAAATATACAATTGACATTACAGAATACCCATTTCAATCAGGTTTAAACCAACTTCAATTGATTATATCAGCACAATTTGAATCATCACAATCAAATGTATGCTCATTAAATGAATTTGGAGAATTATCAAATGATGGTGATAATTATTTAAAAATTCAAATTGAAGATCATTCATTATACGGTAGATTTATTAAACGTGCAATTATAGATTCAAAAATATCAACAGTATCAAATGTATTCTTAGATTCAACATATAACCAAATAACAGATAAAAGTGAATCAAAATTGAATTCATTTATTGGTATTACAATTCCAAACTATCATAGATCAATAAAAATTGATCCAGACTTTTCAGTTTTATTAGATAGTGTACCTGCATCTGATAATGATAATTCAATTTGTACTGATACATCATCTACAAAATTAACATCATCTCAATTAGCTGGTATAATAATTGGTGTTATTGCTTTCACGGCTGTTGTAGTAACTGCAATAACTTATCATATCTTTAAAAAGAAACAACAAATTAAATTTAAAAATAATATTGAAAACAAATTAAAAGAATTAAAATAAACGTATATGATACCTTCTTTTATTTACAATTAATTTATTATTTTTTTTATTTTTTTTTTAAATTTCTCTAATTCCTTTTAAAATTGATAACCTTTCACCCAATGATTTTATACCAATTTGCTTTAAATGATCTTCAGTTAGTAAATGAAATACTGTTGAATCAATTTCTTCTTCTATAAATTTATTTACATATTTTGATAAACCAATATTATTTAAAAAGTAAACAATATCTTTTTTTTGTAGTTCAGTTAGATAACTATCTTTAAATTTATCAATTAATTCTTTTTTAATGTTCTCTATATTTATACGATTTGCACCATTAATACCACTACTATCAATTGATTTATATGATGGAAATTGAGGTAATACTGTATGATTATTATTTTCTATATTTTTTGATTTTAATTGAATATTTGCAGATATTGAATTTTTTAAATGATCTAAATTTCTATTTTTACTATTGTTGTTATTATTGTTATTATTGTTATTATTATTTACAGTTGTTGTTGATGGTGTTGTTGATTCCAAATTAATTATATTTTGTTTTGGTATTGATTTAATTAAATGTCTGTTTTTATATAAATTTTCAAATTGATCAAGATTATCCATAATTAATAACCTTTTTAAACATTGAACACCATTACCACCACCATAAATGAATAATTTATTTTTTACAATGGTTGCTGAATGAGCACATCTTGCATCGGGAGTATTGTTTGCTCGAATTTTCCACCATTTCCAAACACGAGTATCCAATCCATAAACATCATTTATAATGTGACCATCACCACCACCAAATATAACCATATGTGGACCTATCATAGTACAAGAATGACCAGCTCTAGGTAATGGAGTATCATCTGAATCTGATGAGAATTCAATTTGATGTTTCCATTTACCAGTTTCAATATTAAATAAATGTAAATCATTTATCCTTTTTGTACCAGCATGACCTGCAAATAAAGCCAAATGTTTACCATCACCTAAATTAACCATAGTATGTCCCCATCTAGCAGACGGTATTACATTACTTTCATTTGGTTGTTGAATTAATTGTGTTGTTGTGGTTGTGGTTGTAGTAGTTGTACTTGTAATTTGAATTTTAGTTGTCAATAATGAAGAAGATGATGAATTTGCTGTTTGTTCGGTTGATTCTTGTATTTTAACCCATTCAAATGTAATTAAATCTAAACTATACATATCATTATACAATCTAATACCATCACCACCACCAAATATATATAGCTTATCACCCATTAATGTTGAAGAATGTTTTGATCTACCACTTGGTATATCACCTGTTGCAACTACACATTCCCATTCAATTTTCACTGGATCAAATATGAAAATATCATTTAAGAAACCTGAAAATGATCCACCACCAAATACAATTAATTTACCATTGTATGAATTTAATGAATGACCATTTCTTGGCGTAATGAAATTACCTCCATGATTTGGATTAACTATAATTTCTTCCCATTTCATTGTATCTACATCTAATCTATTTAAATCATTTAACATTTGATTATCATCATTCCAACCACCAAATAAATATAATTTACCACCAATATTCTCTGACTGATGTGCACATCTTGCATTTGGTTCATTTGATATTAATTCAACTCTCCACATTAATAAATTATTTGTATCTGTCTATCTATTTATCTTTTTTATTATCTGTTTTTAATTTGTTTAATGAAAAAAAAAAATCATTCAAAACTGTAAAATTTCAAAAAAAACAACTATTTTTTTTTTTTTTTTATTTCATATTTTTTTTTTTTAATTTTAAACGAATTTAATTGTAAATCATATACAAATAATATGTCTAGAAAAAACACTTCATATAAATCAAGAAATCAACAATTAGAATTTGTTAAGGTTACACCTAAATTTTTAGAGAATTTAAAACAACAAAATACAGTAGATATAAATTCAAAATTTCAAGAATATATAAATAAAGATAGTGGTGATGGTAATGGTGAAGATGACCCAGACGAAAAAGATGAATTTGAAAAAGAAGCAATAGAAAGAGCAATTCAAGAACAAAATAAACTTGAAAAAAATTATATAGATAAAGAGAAATTAGAGAAAGAACAATTAAAAATAGAAACCGAAAAACAAAGAGCACAAAGAATATTAGATGATTCAATTGAAGATGAAAAAGCGAAATTAGAAGGAAGAGAAAGAAAACTAATATTTCAAAAACCTGTATCTACTTCCTTCAACAACAACGCTACAAATCAAGATTTAAAAAAGACAACTGAAACTGTTAAAAAAACAATACTATCAAATTCAAAACCAAATAAATTTAATGACTCTATCAAAAAAAAGATATCAAAAAAGACAAATACAAAACTATTATCATTTAATATGGATGATGAAGAAAACAATGAAGAAGAATAAATAAAAAACGCACATAACACTTTGTAAATAATATAATTTATTTTGCATCATACCATGTTTTTGCAAATCTACAATCAACTACTAAATCAATTAATAGTGGAGTTGTAAGAGGATTACTCATTAAGTTCATCATAATGGTACGTGCTTCTTGTGCATGTTGTTCAGGACCTTCAAGGATGAGTTCATCATGAATTTGCATTATCATTTTATAACCCAATTCTTTTAGACGTTGATTATCTTCAATTATTAACATTGCTTTCATTACAATATCAGCAGCACCACCTTGTAATGGAGTATTGATAGATGCTCTTTCTGCATGACCTTTCATACCTTTTGCATTATTATCAATGTCTGGTAATTGACGATATCTTCCCATTAATGTTCTAGTCCATTTAAATTTATGAGCTTGTGCAATAGTTTTACGTTGCCATACTAATACTTCTGGACGATCTTCATACCAACGATTCAATGTTTCCTGTGCTTCTTTTAATGTAACACCCCAATCTTGTGAAAGACCATGAGCAGTTTTACCATATGCAATTGAAAAATTCAATGTTTTTGCTTTACGACGTTCACTTGCATAAACATTTTTCAAGAGTGGTTTAGGTGGTTCACCATCACCATCCCATTCCAAGAGAACTTCACCTTTATCAACAGCTTCTTTAACATGTGGATACATACCCATTGCAGTACGTGAATGAAAATCACCACCAACATGAAATGCATTTATCATTGATTTACAATTTGTAATGTGTGCTAACAAACGTAATTCCAATTGACCATAATCTGCAACAATCAATACATTACCAGGTTCACATGTAAATGCCTTTCTAATTTTATAACGATCTTTTTCAAGTGCTGGTTGATTTTGTAAATTTGGTTTCTTTGATGATAAACGACCAGTCTCTGTATTAACATTTACAGATGTATGTAAACGTGAATTTGAATCTGCCAATTTTTGTAATGGTATAATAAATGTGTTGAGTAATGTGCCTATACTACCAAGTTCCAATAGTGCATTCAATGCAATAGATGCTTCTCTACCTAACCTTTCTGCTTCTTCTAATGATAATTGGTCACTGCCCCCTGATGATGCTTTAGATTTATCAATAAAAAATTGATAAGCAGTGCCATATTTACCATTCTCAGGTGATTTACCAGCCAATTCTCTAAGTGATGATGAATCAACCGATGGCCAACCACCAGTTGTTAATGATTTTGATGACATACCAATACCAGAGAGTGTAAATGATTTCTTTTTCTTTGCTTTAGTTTTGCCAGGTTCAATAAATTGATCAAAATTATCACATTCAAATTCTTTATCACGTTCAAGACGTTCTTTGGTTTTACGATTATCAATTGGTGCAAATAGTAATTGTTGAATTTGAGCATCACTATCTGGATTCATAAATTGAGCACCTGGTGAATGTGATATTGCCCAATTGGTAAACACTTTTCTATTCTCTTCAATATCAGCGTATGCTTTAGTTTCCAGACTCTTCAAATAATCAATATCAACTTTTAATCCACGTTGTTCCATTTCAGTGAGTAAATGACCAAATGGTCTCCACATTAAATAATAGAAATCCCACATTGTTGTACCTTGATTCCATTCCATTTCACGTAATTTTTGTTGAATATTTTCACGAAGCATCCAAGTCAACTCTGAATCCAATGACGAATATTCAATCCAATTTAATATGGTTTTCTTATCCCTTTGAATACGCTCCAATGGTGGAATTACAATTGATTTACCTTCTTCACCATTTGCTTTAATCTTTTTACTACCAAATAAATCTTTAATTGGTGTTTTATCTTTACCAAGTAATTCTCTACTTAACGCTTCCAATGAATAACCACCAGTACTTGTTCTAGATGCATTCCATAATCTTGCCATGTGTAATGTATCACCACCAAATCCACGTACATTAATACCATGATTATAAAAAATATGTCTATCAAATGCATAATTGTGCCAAACTTTTAATATTGATTCATCTTCAAAATAATCCTTGAAAACATTTAATACTTCAGACCCATTAATATCATCCATTACATCAACCCATACTCTTGAATTACCATCATGAAATTTAACTTGTGGACCACAATAAATTGAAAAACAAATCATTTTACCATGACCAATTGGTGATACTTTTTTTAAATCAATTTGAATAACTTCAGTATCACATGCATGGTATCTATCTTTTTGAGTCATTAATATATCAACTACTTTCTTTGCAGTTTCAACATCTCTAACCATTGTAACATTGAATGGTACCAATTTATTAATTTCATCTTGTTCCATTGATTCAAATTGATCATTTTCAGGGTCAATATAATTAAATTCAACTTTTGAATAAGTGGCAGTTGTTGTAGGTCCTTCTCCATCTTCTTTAATACCATTATCTATAAATTTTAATTTATATTTACCAATTGAATCTTTAATTGATTTAAATTGATATTTATCTAAAAATTCAAATAGTTTTGATTTATCAATTGGTTTAAATTGAGTATCTGATAATGGTATATCCAATGTAACATTATCATTTAATTTTGCTAATTGATAAGATGTTTTCAATTGATCAATGGATGATTTAATTGGTTGAATGAATTTAGATGGTAGCTGATCAACATTTTCCAAAATTGAAGTTAAATTTCCAAATTGTTTGATTATGTCAGTTGCTGTTTTTGGACCCAATTTTGAAATACCTGGAATATTATCAACTTTATCACCAATTAATGATTGATATGTAACAAATTTATTTGGTTCAAAACCAAATTTATCAATTACATCATCAACACCAAATGTTAATCCTGATCTTGTACTGTAAACTTGAATATCTTCATTAACCAATTGGAATATATCTTTATCATCAGTTACAATTGTAACACGATGTGGTAATAAATTTTGATCTAATTGATGTGTTGTACAATGTTTTGCATATGTTGCTAATAAATCATCACATTCATATCCATCTTGGACTGTAAATGTTATACCTAATGCGCTGGTTACTTCTGGTATCATTAATAATTGTTCAATTAAATCTTGTGGTGTTGGTGGTCTGTTTGCCTTGTATTCTGGATATATATCACGTCTGAAATTACTTCCTCCCTTTGGATCAAAACATACCACTATATTATCAATGTGTCCCAATTCTCCAATCACCTTTAACAATGATCTTGTAAATCCATAAATTACATTAATATTCTTTTCACCACTTGTTAACAATGGTGTTGAATATGCTTTATATGCCATTAATGTACCATCAATTAACACTGTATGTTTTTTAATTGGTAATTCTGTTGTGGTTTCTGTTGTGGTTTCTGTTGTGGTTTCTGTTGTTGTTTCTGTTGTGGTTGTTACTGATTCTATATTTGTTGTTGATTCAATTTTATTATTACTATTATTTACAATGTTGATACTGCTATCTTTTATTATTTTACTATTATTATTATTACTAGTTTTAATTTCAGATGATGATTGACGACCCATACTATCATTTAAACTATTATAATTATCAATTATATTACTATTATTTAAAAAACTTTCAACACCATGGTTATAATGATTAAAATGAAAATTTGTATCAATTAATGGATGTTGAAGTGAATAATCCATTTGTTGGTCAAATGGAATTTGACCACCATTATCATGTAAAAACTGTTGTTGTGTGCTTGTTGTTGTTGTTGTTGGTTTTTTATTAAAATATATTTTCTTGTTATTTGATAATAATAAAAATGGATCTTTTGATTTAATTTTAATTTTAATCTTTTTAGTTTTTAGTATTGGTTGTTGTTCAATTACATTATTTGTATCTGGTGTTGTTGGTGTATCTGATGTTGTTGATGTATCTATTGTTGGTGTTGTAGGTATTATTGGTGTTGTTTTAATTTTATCTGTACCTCCATCATCTTTATTTATTGTTATTGTTGAATAGTGGTATTGATATTTATTAAATGTTGAATGAACAGAAAATTTTGAAATTGAATTTAAACTATTATATTGTTTTGATAATAATTTAGATGCTGATATCATAACCAACTTGGTTTTATAAATATAGATATGTATCTAGATTTGTTTTGGTTATTTTAATAAAAAAAAATAATGAAAATTTGAAAAAAAAAAAAAAATGTTGGCAATTAAAACGAAATTGAATGGTGTACATATTCAAAGAAAAAAAAAAAAAAAGATATATCTTTATGATGTAATCCATATATTAATCTTTTCTGAAATATCGTGTTATTGTCACTATACCATAAATTAAAATATACCACAATTACAAAATAGAAGTTAGTTTCTTTGTTTCACTGTTCTTATAGAATGGATAGTAATATACATATATGCACCATATATACACATAACCTATCAAATCTAATGAAAGAAGTGAAACAAAGCAACTAACACAAATTTGCGTTTTGTTTCTACATAATTGTAATTGTGATGATATTTTGTGAGTGATAAATAAAAAAATTGACATAAATTTATGAAAAATTGTAAAAAAAAAAAAAAAACTGTTTTTTCCCAAAGCAAAAAAAAAAAAGCATTCAATTTACGCGTGTTGATCAACAATAATAAATATATAGAATGAGTGTAGCATCAACTAAAAATCTATCAACATTATTCTCAAATTTAGTAAAAAGAAAGAACAATGGTAACAATTTATTAGATACTTGTTTTTCATTACCAAATAGAGGTATTGGTCGTAAAATTTGTAAAAAAGGATGGACTGAAGATGAAACATATTGGACTGTCACAAAAACTAAATTTGGTAAAACTACTGTACGTATAAATATACAATGACAATGATACATAGTCTCGCTGTGACATATTATTTGGGGTTGTATATTAATATCTTGTATATTTTGACATACAGTGTACAAATTCATCACTTCGTGGTCAAGCATATGGTATTTTAACATGGGCAGGTAAAACAGATTCAAAAGAAAGACAAATTACAGATGTATATTCAAAAACATGGAGTATTTATCCAACTCTTAAATTTTCAAAAGCTGATCCAATTGAACTTGAAGATGATCTGATCTCAGAACAAGTTGAAACAGCTGCAACTGAATCAACTGAAGAATCACAAACTGTTCAAAACTAATAATAATACATAATAATACATAATATATATACACACCACACAACAACTTGTCAAATAATAACCAATTCACTCATTCACTCAAATATACAACAATTTTTAAACAACTCTCAAAATAAGATCTTCTGTTATCATGATCAAATAATATTCAATTTTTTAAATTTTTTTCAAAAACAATCTTAAAAAAAATAGACAATAAAAAACGAAACAATTGTCATTTTATTTATAAATCTTCAGCAATGGGCTACCATCATCATAATTATTTGAAATGGTTGTCATATGACCATATATTTTTTTTTTGATTTTTCTGATTAAAAAAAAAATTTATTTTTGGGTATCGCTTGCTATCGAAAAAAAAAAAAACTTTTTAAAAATAATACAATCACAACATAATTTTTCATTACAGCAAACATTTGTTTTTTTATTTATTTATTTTATTTATTTTTCCTATTTTTCCAAAATAAAATAGTTGTATTATAATTAATTATTGTTAAGATTTATATTTAGATTTTAAAAAAGATATAGATAATCTTTTTTTTAATATCATTTCTATACTTTCAATAAATATTGTTGTACTTTTATATATACCTCATTCACACATATTCGCACACCACACACTCGAACATTTCTTAATAATTTGTACTTTTATCATCCATATTACCACCAAAAAATAAAGATATATCAATTATAATAATTAAACAACACAAATTATTACATCTCTCTTTATTTTTTCAAATAAACTTTCGACAAACACACATATAAAACACACAATTATTTCAACTTAACACACACAGTCTCCCACTTTTTTTTAAAAAAACCCAACATTTAAAAAAAAAAATACACATCCATTGTTTTCAAAAAAACACACATTTACTTTATATTTTCTTCGCACTCATCAACACAAATAATAATCATATAAAATAAAATGTCAACAACTACAAATAAATTCACATCTACTGCTACTAGTACTAGCAATAGAAATAATAAACCACCATCAACTACAACTACATCAACTACAACTACTACATCAAATCCATCATCACCATCATCATCAACTAATACAACAACACCATTAAGACCAATTTTAAAAGGTACAAAATCCAACTTTACACTCACTCATAATATTGCAGGTGTAACAGATGATAGAGTTAAAGATTATTTAAGGACAGAGGTATTAGTTAAAGAATGGATTGAAGAAGTATTACAAATTAAAATTAAAGATAATCTATCAGATGCATTAAAAAATGGTATTGTTTTATGCTATCTTGCAAATGCAATTCAAGATAACATTGTACCAATGATTACAGAAAAATCAAAATTAGTAAATATAGAAATATAAATATACCCATCCATTATAATGAAAAGTGATATTAATATTGACTTGAATAAATTTATAGGGATTTGAATATAAAAATAATATTGATTTCTTTTTATTGGCATTAAAAGATTTATCATTTCCACAACAAAAGATATTTCATTTAAATGATTTATATGAAGGTGATAATTTTGTTAGAGTAATTGAATGTTTATCAGCATTATCAAAATTTGCGTGTTCAAATAAAGGTTTTCAAATTGCAATGAAACCATTAACTCCTTCAATTGTAGTTAAAATGCCACCTGCTGGTGAACATTTAAAACGTTTAAAATTGCATTTATCCCAAATTAAAGAATATTCAGATAAATCAAATGTTGGTCAAAGAAAGATTGGTACTGCTGTACTCAAAGCAAGAATGGCATTAATCGCTGGTAATTCAATTGATTGTATGTAAAAAAATAATTGATATCAGTATATAATATATAATTATGTAGTCACTAATATCTTCATTTTCTTTAAATTCAGTTGTAAAATGTGAAAGAGGATTCATTAAATTTCAATCATTATGGAGAGGATTTAAAGTTAGACAAGCTGTTAAAAAAATGAGTATGTGCATACTATACACACATTAATTAAAATATATTGATGAAGCATACTAATTTTTAATTTACAAAAAGAACGTGATATTGCATATAGAGAAAAAGTAACACAAGAAATATTAAAGACAGAAGAAGATTATGTTAGATGTTTAGGATTATGTATAAAAGGATATATGGAACCATTGGTTAGTAAAGAGTTGATTAATAAGGAACAACAGAAATTAATATTTTCAGATATATCAATTATTTATAATTTTGGTAATAAATTTTTAGATGAATTAAGAAAACGTTGTGGAAAGAATTGGACAGTCTATAGAAAACTATCTGATCAATTTATAGCAATTTCAGCATTTTTAAAAGTTTATACAAGTTATGTACAAAATTATAATACCGCATTGGAAACATTGGAACAATTAAAGAAAAAAGATAAATTTTTAAACGCAATTAATGAATTGAAAGAATCACCAGAAATCAATGGTCATGATATAACTTCATTTTTAATTCAACCAGTTCAACGTGTACCAAGATACTATTTATTATTAACTGATTTAGTTAAGCATACTTGGAACGATCATCCAGATTTAGTCCCGTTACAAGGTGCCGCTGAAAAAATTAAAGATGTTGCTGCATTTTTGAATGAACGTAAAAGAGAAGGTGAAAATTTTCAAAAATTCACTGAAATTCAAGGAACTCTCATTGGAAAAGTACCACAATTGTTTACACCATCACGTCGTTACATTAAACAAATTGGATTCCATAATTCAAAGAAACAAGAAATTGTGGTTTATTTATTTAATGATGTTATAATTTATGGTAAACCATTGAAAAGTTTATTCACTTCAACAGTATCATCAGCATCTTCATCCTCCTCCTCATCTTCGTCAGCGTATAGTAATTCAAATAGCAATATAATTGATAATAGAAAAGTGAAATATCAAGGTATGATTGAATTAGTTAGTAGTGTATTAGATGATTCACCCACTGGTCCAGTCAATGTATTTTCATTTGATATTAAATCAAATGATAAAGATCGTCTCAACCTTTTAACAATATTTACAAAGAATGAAACTGAAAAAACAAATTTAAAAACTGAAATTAACAAGTTAATCACTCAAATTCATGAAAATCAAAGATCAAAAGAACAAAAAATAATTGAAAATTCAATTCATGCAAATAATGGTACTTTGGGTGTTGTGGTTCAAGAACAAACAATTGAACAACAATTATCTGAAAGAAAGAAAACAATGAAAAGAGTTGAATCAAATAATACAAATAATACTACTACAACTACAACCACCACTACAACTACAACAAGTAGTACATTAACAACATCAACTAGTACAGCAACAAGTACTTCAACAACACCACCTTTAACTACACCAAGAACCAACAACAATACAAATATAACACCAAATGGTTCACCATCACGTAATAATAGTAGTAATAGTATATCACCACCAGTTTCACCAAATGGTAAAGAAAGTAACGATCAATCAATACCAGTTAGTTCATTTATAAGCTCATTATTTAATAAAAGAAAACAACAAACTCATTCAACCACTACAACAACTACCACATCGCCACCAACTGCAACTACAGATAATAATAGTAATAATATTTCAGATTCAACTACTCCACCACCACCAAATTCACCAAATGGCTGTGATGAAGCAGAAAGTAATAATAATGTAAAATCAAGTCCAAAATCATCAAAAAAGAAAACATTAACACCATCATCAATACCTTCATCACCACCATCTGAACAATCAACTTCACCACCACCAATATTAACAACTACAAATGTTGTATCATCAGGAGATGAGAATAATAATAGTGATAATAATGGTGTTAAAGGTAGACCAAGATCAAAATCAACATCACGTTTATCAAAAATAACAGGTGTGTTAACATTAAGAAAAAGAAGAGAGAAATCACAAGCAGTAGATCCAACTCAAATTCCAACTTCTGATGATGAAGGTTCATCATCACCACCAACAAGTACAACTCCACCATTAGAAAGTACAAGCACACCACCATCTTCATCATTAACATCATCAACCAATACAAGTCGTTTATCAAGTTCAAGTAGTGTTTCTACAAATGGTAGTGAATGTGACTCTACTCCAACTTCACCTTTATCAATTTCAACTACTACACCTTCTTCTTCTAAACCTTCAATACTTAAAAGAAAATAATAATAATAATGTATAATAGTAGATTATATAATCTTTCCATTAAAAATAATACCAAAAAATCTAAAATAAAAGTCCCTTTTAATTTTATTGCGCATAATAAATTTTACACACGCTAAGCGCACTATGAATAAGGGTTGCGAAATAAAAAATGTTAATTTTTTTTTTTGGTCAAGATTTTTTCATTTTATTTTTTTTGAATTAAATTTTATTTTCTAAACAAATAATACTGACACCCCATAGTAAATGTATTTGTTGCATAATAAAAATGCTTATCAATAAAAAAATGTTTATTTTGCAATACACTCTCAACACAGTACACAGGTAAACAATAAAAATACATAATAAATAATGTACAACCAATTATTTACAATAAATTATAGTTTTGATAAAAATAAAAATATCAATAACAATAACAAAACTAATAACAATGATAATAATATTGTAAGTGTATATATGTTTATTATGTACGCACAAATAACAACAATAAAAACACACAAATATTAATATTCTTTTTATTTTCTTAATTATAATATTATAATATTTAGATTGTTAATAAAGATGTTAATAATGTATGTGTATATATATTTATTACTATGTTCACACAAACAATAATAAACAATGCGTTTATTTAATAGAAAATTAAAACCTCACATATCAACTTATCTAATTTATTAGATATTTATTGAATATGAGTATATGCTGTAATACAAAATATTAATATTCTTTTTATTTTCTTAATATTTAGATTGTTAATAAAGAATATGAACAAGACTTTAATTTATCAAAAACAGATATAATCGAATGTCCGCCAACACCACCAAGATTAATATATGAAGAAGATAATGAATTTTATTACAATAAAACAATGTTGGTTGTTAATGATAATGATAATGAAAAAACATTTATACTAGAAGCAAAAAGTAGATTAATTTCGCGACCACCAGTAGAAGCAATTGATAAAACATGGATATTTGATCATGTAAATAGAATACTCGTACCACCAGTAGAAGCAATTGAAAAGACTTGGATATTTGATCATGTAAATAGAGTACTCATACCACCAACAACCACAACATCATCTCAAAAAGCAATGATAGCCAAAAGAACCAGTCATCTTAAAAGAGTAAGAAAATTCCTTGGCAGAAGATCACAAATAACAATAAGTAAATTAAGAACCTTAATTAAATCAAATGCAACCAATGTCGTTAACAACAAATATAACATCAGATGCAAATAACGTCAAACAAATGTGCCATACTACGACTTCAACCAGGTGATTCGACTTCTCAATTTCGTCTTTATAGAATCACTAATTACTACTTCTGTACACCCCCACAATTAAAAATTAAAAATTATCAAAAACAATAAAACATTTAAATTTAATATTAAACAAATTCCCAGTGTCAAAACTTTATAAATCTTATTTTCACAATTAAAAAACACACAATTCGAAATTTATAAAATATTGCGCAATGATGATTATCAAGTGATTGATATAAAAATACAAATTTTTATATGATGATCATTTAAACGTCAGATTTCTTTTTTCTAAAATTTAATGTGTGGAGGTTAAATTCTTCATGTTCTCTTTTTTTTAATCACGCTATGGGATTTAAACACACACATAAAAAAACGAAAAGTAGATCTATATTTAAATTTCTATTTTGAAAAAAAATTTATTGGAAAAAAGAAAAAAAAAAAAATCAAAAACCTGTGGGTGAGAAGAATTACATATTAAAAAAATTTAGATATGTTACAATTTAGAAGGTTATTGTGTGGTAAATGTGGGTAATTGGTTGTTATTGTTGTTCTACCGAGTGATCAACATCTATTAATAGGCTATATTTTTCTGGTGTTTTATAGCCACACCATTACAAATTAATTATTGTAAATACTATATTTGTATTACAGCATATACTCATATTCAATAAATCTCTAATAGATCAGGTTAGATATGTAATTTTCTATTAAATAAATGCATTGTTTATTATTGTTTATTTGGAAAATTGGAAAAATATCTAAAGCGTATAAACATGTATACACTTTAAAAATTTAGTGTTTTTATAATAATAATATTTTGATCACTATAAAATGGGATTCTTTTTTCAATTTTTTTCAATTTTTTTAAAAAATTTGTGTCGCAAGAAAAATAAAATTTTTTTTTTTTTTATATCACTTACGATTGTCTAAAAACGTCTACACACACATTAAACACACATAAATAATTAAATCAGAAGATTTTATTTGAGGACTGCCTCTTTTAGTTTTTTTTTTTTTTTTTATAACGCTTGTACCATTACCCTTGTAAATAATAATAATTTTTAATAATTAATATATAAATCACACACCTGTATCTTTCTTTTTTCCTCTTTTGTTCTCTTTTATTTTTTTTATAGTAACATTACCAATATCAACACCGATTAATCAACCAACCAATAACATTTAATATTTATTCCTATGTATCATTTCTAAATTAAAAAACAAACAATCTGTACCAATACAATCACAATCAACCAAATAATATCACTACCACTCATTTGAAATAGTATAAACACGAATATACTATAAATAACATTTTTGTAACAATATATATAACCACTACTCTCTTTTGTTTAATCATTTCACTTATATCAATACACTACCATTACTTTTTTGTACATTTTTAAAATTAATCAGGTTCTTCTTTAAATTTTCGAAATTTTTTTTTTTGTGTGTACCATCTCTAAAGTTTATTGTGTGTGTAAATATAAAAATAATATAAATACCCTAATAATAATTAAAATAACATTACAATTAATAATTTAATAAATAAATAACAATCTCTCACAAACACGTTTTTGCAAAATTCCAAAAGAACTTAAACATTGTAATATTACTCTCATATAAATCAACAAAAAGTAAATTTGTATATAAATAAATAATAATCAAAATGTAAGTCTTTTAATCTATCACTCATATGTAACATGTACAATAAATGATATTTTATTTTATCCATTTATTTTTTTTGTGTTGTGGTGAAGAAAAAGTATTACAACATCATAACCTATTTTTGTCATAATTATGATAATTTTAATGATCACCAAACACAATCACAATTGTATCACCCATTACTATTTAATAAAACTAAATCAAAAGAATAAAATACAAATAAAAACTTACATATTACCAAAATGAAAAATATCTATAATAATTTAATTATTAAAAAAAATAAAAAATAAGAAGAGATATATATCACCAAACACAAATCTTATGATTTTTTTTTTTTTTTGTAAACACATTCAATAATAATTTAAATTAATTCTTGCAAAAAAACCCCACCACACCACATTAATTAACAAATAAAAAATACTGGATATCTTCATATGAAAGAGGTGTGCTTAACTTGTTATTATATTATTATAATTTCTTTATTTTTTAATTAATTTGGAAACCATATTATACCAAGAAATTATTCATATTGCCAAAGATATTCATATGATTTTAATATGTTATAAATATAAACACACTTACACCACTTTTTTTTTTTTAACTTGTCACCCAACTAACTCACATTATTGTGTATGTTATTATTATCATTTTTAATTATTCGAATTATTAAAATACTATATTTATATGTGTGTGAGTGTGGTAAAAGTTTTTTTTTGTTTGTTGTGTGTTGCCAATTATATTACATTCACACTAAAATAACAATTCTGGTTTGAAATTTTATATTTTTATTTTTTTTTTAATTTTATTTTTGGTTTTATTTGATTGGTTTGTTTGTGCTCATATTTGGAAATAATTTGTGGTTGGTAGGGTGTCTGCTTTTTAATTTGTTTTAATAATAATTTTTTTTTTATGGTTCATATACTTTCACATATAAATAATCACACAAACACGTTCATCAACCCCAAATTTGATTATATTATTATCATTTAAATTGATTTTCTTTTTTTTTTTATGCTCCACATATTGTTTTTTTAATTATAAATTACTTTTTAAATTCACGATTGTGTACACTTATTATATTATTAAATAATTTAAATATTATTTTATTCTTTATTTACAATACATATTGCATTATTATTATTTATTTTTTACTAATTTGTGTATGTGATACCACCACACCATAGATTCAATTGTCATATACATACGATAACAATTGTTCATTCATTATTATAATATTAAAAACATTTATATTAATATTGTTAATTTCCACTTTTACTACTATTAGTTAGAAACTACAATTAATATTAATACATATATACATAATATAATTATCGCTATCAATAGTAATAGGTTTGTATTTCATCATCAACACCATTATCTATCACCATTTATTATAATTTGTTATACCACTATTATTATTATTATTATTATCTCTATCTTGTCATTATCAAACACCTCTTCATCATCACCATTATCCACCACACAATACATATGCATAATAATTTTTAAGTGTGTGGTTGGTGTATTTGTTTTATTAAATTTACATCTCTTTTTTTAAAAAAATCCAAAACACCCAATCATACAAGATTTACCAAAAATATTTTTGGGCAAACTTATAAGATGGTGGCGATTTTTTTTTTAATCAATTGTGTTAATCAAAAAAAAATAAAAAAAAGTCAGTCAAATAATCGCGTGCGAAGACTTTTAATATTTAATTTTTTCCAAATTTGTGTTTTGTGTGTGTAACATATTATCATAATATTATTTTTTTAAATAAAAAAGAAGGGAATATTGTAAGTGTATACAATTGAAGTGTATGTGTTTTTTTTTTTTAGAATATTATAATATGAGCAAAACACTACAATTTTAACAATATTAAAAAAATAAAATTTATCGTATAACAATTTAAAGTGTGTGTTTATCGTGTGAATATACAATTAATATACATATATAGTTATACAATAAATAATAATAAATTAGGGTGTGAAAAAAAAAAAGTGTGTTGATTTAAATTTAATGGTTATTCACATCATAATAATACAACAACATATACAATTATTATTTTAAAATTATTGGATTTGGTGTGGCTATACATACAATATTATTTCATTCATTCACATGTTCACCAAATAATAATAATAATAATAAATATTAAAACCCACACACTCACACACTTTACTTCCTCTCACACAACTAAACCACACTCAGTTTTTATTTTTTATATTTTTATTATTATTATTTGTTTTATAAATCATATTTAATACATTTATTTTTTTAATATTTTTTTTTTCATCTATTCATTTTTTTCTTTTATAAAATAAATTATTTAACAATTATATATATTCAAACCCTCATTTTATAAATAATATTATTGTATGTATAATTGTATACAATATGGTGTATTTTAAATTATTATTATTATTATTATTTCCCACACATACACACACTCGCTCTCGCTAAATGATAGATGACAGATAATTAAATTACACCAACCACTACAATTTAATTTTAAAAAAGAGATATTATTTTAATCATCATTAATATTAAATTTGGGGTAACAACACATAAAAATGATATTTAATAATTTTTTTTCTTTTGGTTAATATAAAACCAATAATATTTTTTCATTTTAATCATTTATTCATTCACATTTTTGTATATATATATTCCAAAAACCAACTATTACAATTACAATTTATCCATTGGTTTAAAAACTTTTTTTTTTGGTGTTTTTTAAATTTTAATTTATTTTAATTTTTTTTTTTTTAAATCTTCAAATCTTATTTGAAAGTAAATGAAATTTAAAAAGTTCCACTTTTAATAATTATAATAATTCAAAAACTCATATATCCACATATATTATTCATTTATTTATTATTTATTATTTAAAATAATGTAATGTTTTTATGGTTATGGTTATGGTTATGGTTATGTTTTATTTTATTTTATTATAAATTAGATTTCGATCATCATTTATATTTTGTTGTTGTTGCTGTTTTATTTCAAATATTAATAATTGACTGTCAGTCAATTTCCAAATATAACAATTAATAATAATTAATAATAACTGCATTTTAATAATCTATACATGGGCAAAGTCCCTCTTGTAACCACCACCATTTTAAATAATATTGTTTTTTTTAAATTATTTCCATATTTAATTTATTAATATTTAAATATAGTAATTTTAATATTTTTTTTTTTATTATCCACAATATTTTAGAATATTAATATTTTTAAATAAATCATAATAATTAATAATTAAATAATAAATACCAACAATACTTCCTCCCTTAATAAAAATAATAATATATAGAATATATACAACAACACAATGGAATTAAATACTGAAACCAACAACAATAATAATTTATATTCAAACTATCCACTTCAATCAAATAGTGGTTATGTATTTCAAAACTATCCATTAATTAATAATAATGGAAGTCAACAACAATATTATCCAGTACAACAACAATACGATCAACAACAACAATCTAATTTCACATATACTTATACACCATCAATTGTTTCACCAATTCCTTCTCCATGTTTGGGATCATCACCAAGCCCAATACCATCACCAACATTATTTCAATATAATAACATGAACTATTATAATATTTCAGTACCATCACCAACAAATTTTAGTTTAAGCAACAATAATAATAATAATAATAATAATAATAATAATAATAATAATAATAATAATAAAAAGAATAATAATAATAATAAAAATAATAATATTTTAAAAAATAAGAAAATAAAT
>JABXES010006228.1:0-26825 GCA_013375695.1 Dictyostelium brefeldianum
CGGCACATGTGTATAAGATACAGGTTTTGTTTTTTTTAATTAAAAAAAAAAAAAAACAAACCCCTTTTTTAAATTTTAAAAAAATTTTTTTGGTACCCCAATTAATTTTGGTTTTAAAAAAAAAAAAAAAAACAATTCAAATCAAATAATAATATATTCTTTTATTTCAAACATACAAATACAATAATATATATACATATATTATTTTATAAAAATGGTAAAAACTAATTTTTATAAAGATCCCTATTCAACTAAAAAAGTATTAAAAAGTCAAACAAATATTAATAAAGGTAAATTATTAAAATTATAATTATAATAAAATCTTGTAAATAACTAAATTTATATATACATATATGATTAGATAAAAAACCAATTTCATCATTTATATTAAGTGAATATCAATTAAATGAAAATAATTATTTCAAATTATCTGATTACAAACCAGGATGGAAAATTAGTAATGGTTTTAATGATAACAATTGTGGTGCTTCATCAGATGAAATTGAAATGTTAGCAATTGATTGCGAAATGTGTAAAACTGAAGGAGGTGAATCAGAACTTGCTAGAATTACTATTATCAATTATAAAAAACAAGTTTAATTAGATGAATATGTTTTACCAGAAAAAAGAATAACAGACTATCTAACACAATACAGTGGAATAACAGCAGATAAATTAAAAAATGTTAATACCCGGTTATCTGATATTCATGTATTACTAGATGAGCTAGTTGGCCCAAATACAGTATTGTTAGGTCACTCTTTAGAAAGGGATTTTAAAGCTATGAAATTCATTCATCGTAAAGTAATTGATACTGCCGTTATTTATCCAGGTTACAACGGAAAAAAAATTGGGTTAAAACAATTGGCTAAAACTCATTTAAATCGTTCAATTCAAAATGGTTACACTGGTCATAATTCAATTGAAGATGCAGAAACTGCTTTAGATTTAGTTAAATTAAAAATTAAAGGTAAAAAATAAAAATTATTAAATGGGAATTTCTTTATTATCTATTGTTAAATATTTAAGAGATGGACTTTTTAATTCAGATATTGTTGGTGGTTCTCTATTTGATTTATGTATACTACTAATTGATAATCTAGTTGTTGATGATGGTATTAAGTTATCGAAAAAGTATGGATTCAATAAATGAGATATATAAATCTGTTACACTGTGAGGAATAGAGTGTGGTTTGATACCATATTTACTAATTGGTGATTGGATTGTAAGTTTTGTAATTGATTCAGGTAAACTACCACCTAATAAATAAACACCATCATCATTATTATATCTATATATACATGTAATTGTTAATTCCTTTACACCAAATGGTATTAATCCATTCTCAATATAACAATGACTACTACAATCCAAATGTAATTTATTAACTGTACATGGTATAATCGGTAAATTTAATTTAAATGTATCCTCATACCAAATTGATAAATTTGTTACACTTGATGGTATAAATGATGATGATGATGTTGTAGTTGTGGCAATTGGTAAATAGTGAAAACAATTTTTAAAACATAATAAATTTAAATTTGTTATTGATGCAGGTAGTTTAATATCATAAAATTGTAATGGATCTATATCATTACTAAATGAAATTGATGTGATTGAATTTGGTATTGGATTTTTGGTGTATGGTTTCTTTAATTGTACACTTTTTAATGTGTTTACTGATAATGGTAATTCTGATACAACTATAAAATTTGATTTACAATCACCAAATGTTATAATTTCTACACCTTGTGGAATACATTTACTAGCAACTAATACATAACCAAATTTTAAATCCAATTCTTTTAATACTCCATATTCTGGTAAATCACCAACACGTAAATTCCTTTTTTTATAATCATGGTATAGTAATTTTGAAATAAATTCTCTTTCGCCATATGATCTTAATTCTCCTATGTTGTCAAACTGAACAATTTCATTCTTTTTATATAATCTTCAAAATCTAAATATATTTCTATTGATCACTATATTTCTCCATACTTTAAAAAACACTATATCATTATTATTACTATCAATACAATTCATTATTTAATTGTTATTACTATTGCAAAGTTAGCACAATAAATGAAAAAAAATAAATAAAAAAATGTTTTTTTTTAAATTCGACCTATTTATTTGTGATATTATATATCTGGTTGTGTTGTTCAACAAGTATACAATTACAAATATAAATCCAACATTTTTAGGATGTATGTCATTTCGCTATAACTCATTTTTATTGACTGTGTATATATATTTTATCATCATTGTAAATTTAAAAATAGACCACCTTTGCAAATTTTTATTAACAATATAAAAATAAAATTAATTTTTATTTTTTTTATTTTTTTATTAAATCATCCATCAATCAACACACAAAAATAAAACAGTCATAGTGATAATAATAATAATAAATGAATAAAGAAGAAGTGAAATCATCAGATGATATTGACGATGAAATTAAATTTGACCAATGTAGTAAACCAGTTAAATTAATTATTGTTGGATGTGGTCAACGTGGATACGTTTATTCAAGATATGCAATTGAAAAACCAAATAGATTATCAATTGTAGCAGTATGTGATACAATTAAATATAGAAGAGAAAAGTTGGGTAAAGAATTTGGACTTGATGAATCAATGATATTTGAAAATTGGAATGATATAATTAAATTGGATAAATTTGCAGATGCAGTGTTAATATCAACACCAGATCAGTATCATTGTGAACCTGCTGTTGCATTTGCAAATAAGAAATATCATTTACTCGTAGAGAAACCATTGGCAATAACAAAAAAAGATTGTAAAAAGATAGTATCGCATTGTAAATCAAATCAAGTAATGTTATCAGTATGTCATGTATTAAGATACTCTCCTGTAAACATTAAATTAAAACAATTGTTAGACAGTGGTTTAATTGGTAAAATATTAAATATACAACATTTAGAACCTGTTGGATACTATCATAATGCACATTCATATGTACGTGGTAATTGGAGTAAATTGTCCACTTCAACATTTATGTTACTTGCTAAATCATGTCATGATATTGATTTAATTCATTATTTTATGGGTGGTATACCATGTAAGAAAGTATCTTCATTTGGTAGTCTTACTTATTTCAAAAAGGAGAATAAACCAACAGAACCTCCCTCAATGGCCACTGTTAAAAGATGTATTGAATGTCCAATAACCAATAGATGTCCATACTCTGCTCAAAAAATATACATTGAACATTACCCTTGGAAAAGGGATGTACTAGTACCTGATAAAGATCCAACAATTGAAAATGTTAAAGAATCACTTAAAACTGGTCCATACGGTATATGTGTCTATGAAAGTAATAATGATGTTGTTGATCAACAAGTTGTAAATGTAAGTGATATAGTCACCCCTCTTACCTACTACCCATACTAATATACACTATACTTTATAGATGGAATTTCAAGGTGGTATATTGGCAGCATTTCAAATGGTAGCATTTACAGAATCAATGTGCATTAGAAAGATTAAAATATTTGGATCACATGGTGAATTGGAATGTAATGGACATGATATAATTTATAATGATTTTAGATTTGGTGATAAAGAAATATTTAAACCATATGTTAATCAATCAACTAAAATGTCAAATCATGGTGCATCTGATTATTATTTAATGCGTTCATTTGTACATGCTGTTTCAACTAATGATCCAACACAAATATTATCTGGTCCTGATGATACATTATCTTCACATTTATTAGTATTCAAAGCAGAGAAATCAAGATTAACTGATAAAACTATAATTTTATAAAATAATAAATTATTATTGTAAAATGTTATTCGCGTTTATTATTGTTTTTTACTATTTTACCTACTATCAATATCATCAATATCAATATGATTATGATCATTTATACTAATTGATAATGGTAATAATATTGGAGTTGTATCTAATTTTGGTTTTGAAGCTTCATATCTAATTTTTGAATAAAATACAACACCAATTACTGCGGCTGTGCATCCAATTATGTTGAAAAAGTTTGTTTCATTTTTGAATACTAATATGGATATTGTGATTGAAAGGACTACTTTTAAATTACCAGATACAGTGTAGGTTAATGGTGAAGTATATTTAATTACTAAAAATGTAAATGTATTTAATAGGAATGCAATTAAACCACTTAGTATCAATATAACCATTGGACGAGTTTCACCAAACAATGGCCATTCATTTGCGATTAAATCAAATTCCATAAATGCAGCTAATGGCCATAAAAGTAAACATGATATTGGTGACATGTAATAAAGTAAATTAACAGCATTCATTTGTTGAGTTAGCACTAATCCTGATACAATAGCAAATACAGCTGATATAACAGATGAAATCAGTGCTGCAATAAACCCAATTTGATTGAAATTAACTTCTGATAACGATGCAATACAAACACCACCTACAATTGGTATCATTGATAAATAGGTTGATTTTGATACACTTGATGATTTCTTTCCATTGTTGTTCCCACTAATGAATAATGATGTCAATATAACTGTAAATAATGGCACAGATGATTTAATAGTTTGCATAAATGATACTGGTACCCATCTTAATGAAACATTACCAAATACTATATTTGAACAGAATAGTACTGATAACATAACTATATTTATAAATTGTTGACCATTCCATTGTATTTGTATTAATGGTGTTAATTTATAAACTCGTAATACAAATACACTTCCAATCCAACATAGCAGCATATGAATTGCTGTCAACGTAATTGGATAATAGAAATACAATGATGCATAAATGTATTTGTTTAATATTAATGTTGAAATATTTAATATAAACCAAAGTATTAATGATCCTGCAGCCAAATGATTATTTGTAATATTATTTGTAAATATTGATGATATCATTATTTATTTGTTATATATGTTGGAGATAAATATAAAAAAATCTTTTTTTTTTTTTAAAAAAATACAATCTTATTTGTATTTGTGTGTATTTATGTGTTCGAGAGTGTGTGTTTTTGTGTGAGTGTGATTTATTTTATAAATATTATTTAAAATACAAATGAAAAATAATAATTATTATAAAATAAAGTATATATAAAGTAATATTCAACACAACTACAATTTATTAATAAAGTGTATAATTATTATTATGTTATGTTGGAGAATTTAAATAATTGTAATATGGTTGTTTATTTTTTATTCCCATAGCATTAATTATTATATTATTATTTCTTTTTATGCGTGTGTGAGATAATTTAACGAAAAAAAATAATTTGTTTATTATATAAATTTATATTAAAATTATTTTTGTAATATGTAAACGTGTGTGCAGTGAGAGTTTGTGCGAGTGTGTTTGAAAGTGTGTGGTGATTTATTTTTATCTGTGTATGAATGTATATATATATATATTTATTTATATGAATTATCGGTTTTTACAAAAAAAATAAAAAAAACTTTTTTTTATGTCAAAAAATGCAAAATTTAAATTTTGATGGTTTTATACCAGTTACCATCAGATATTTATTTCGTGCTTATAAAAAAAGAAATTTACAAAGAAAAAATATAAAAACTATAGTACGCTCATCTTCAAAACTTATAGCAATAATAATAATAAGTCAATATCATCGATATTACACATTGCATTATTGAGATACTATGTGTGTTCTAGAGTGAGTGTTTTTATTTTTACATTCAATATCTCTTATTCAAATAAATATAATTGGTATATATGTTAATGGGTAATAGTTATAGCACTATTATGTTGTCGTACATATAAAAATTTGTATTTTTACAATGCGTGTGTGTATTTATACGATAATATTAAAAAGATAAAAATAACAATGATATTATTATTTTGTTTTTATATGTGTGTTTTTATTATTTATTTATTTTGAAAATAATTATACCCCATTTATATATAAATGTGTATATAGAAATTATGGGGAAAAAAAAAAACATGTGTGTATATTTGTTGTTACTGCTGTGATATATATCTATTTATATAATTACAACACTAGTGTGATATATAATAAGTCGTGGGGGTTTTTAAGTGTGTGTTTGTTTATGTTTTTTTTATCTGTCTATTATTGGTACCAAATTATTTGTAAAGTGGTTTTCAAAATAATGACTATCAAATATATAGCACACACATATAAAACATCTAGTATGAACATTTTTTTTTGATAAAATAATTATTAATTAATTTGGGTTGTTTATTATTTTTATTATTATTTTATAAATATTTTCAAGATTTCCTATTTATTAATTTTTTTATTCAATTATTTTTATAACGCACACACGCATACGCACACTCATACACATTCTCTCTCATATATACATCGCTCATAACACATCTGGTAATCTATTATCTATCTAATATTGTGATATTTTTTTTATAGTAAATATTTCTTTGTAAGATAGACCAAAATATTTTGTTTATTTTATTTAATCACCGTTATAATAAAAAGCCTAAAATAATAATTGTTATTGTTATAGTAACTATCGTTTTATATTTTTACTACATATAAATCAATCTCATTATATTTTATTTTTTTTATAATTTTGTTTTTATTATTTCTATATTTTTCCTATTATTTATTTAATAATAATATATAATTTTAAAAATGATGTCATATGAACAACAAGCACAACAACAACAATATATTTCACAACAACAACAAGCAATGAGTAATTTTACAAATTTAACAAATTTGACAAATATGAATAGTGTTAATCAAAATTTTGGAATGGTACAAATGCAACAAGTACCACAAATTCAAATTCAACAACAATTACTTCATCAGCAACAAATGTTACAACAACAACAACAAAATCAAATTGTTCAACAACAACACCAAGTACAACAAGTACAACAACAAGTTCAACAATCAAATAAAAAATCAAAAACAACACCAAATAAACATCAACAACAAACAATGACACCAATAATATCAACACCCTTACAATTATCAAGTGTAAATACACCCTTACAGGTATATCAACCAAATTCACAATTACAACCACCTTCACCAATAATTAAAAAAAATAGTAATGTAAACAATGTTGGTACCACGATTTCAAGTAATACTAGTCCAAAAACAAAAGGTGGATCAAATTCAACTTCAACAATATCAACACCAATTGTAACTAGTTTTTCAGCATCAACTGTTAATTCACCATATTTAGAAGTAGTTGAACAAGAGTCTATATCTGTTGAAAATGTAATAATAAATAATAGAAATTCAAATGTACATATCGTTGTTAAAAATACTTCATTTGTATTGAAAATTAAATCATTGGATATGTCTAAAATTAATTTTAGTACATCATGCGTAAAAGCTGGTCTGTATTATGTAAACGAACCATTAAAAGAAGTTAGTTTTATTCAAAACCCACCAATCACCTATGTTGGTAGTAGTTGCAAAAATGGTGAACAATTTGCAATTGATATAAAAATATCAATATTAAGTAGTCAACACCAAGGTAATTTATTTTATATAATGGTAAATGTTTCGCCTGAATCATTAAAATCCACCTCCACCGCTAGTAGTGCCGCCGCTGCTTCAGGAAGTAAAGATAGTTCAAGTAATAATAGTACATTAAATTCACCAACTGCAAATTCATCATCCTCTTCATCATCCGCTTCATCAATGTTACCATTACATCCACAAAGTAATGCAATACTATCATTCCCAATTCGTGTTGTTTCAAAAGTTGATCATATTAAAAAAGATCCAAATGGAGTATGTGAAAAGAAACAAACATTTATTGATATTCTAACTGATCGTTTATCAGTATTGGAAAATATTCATATGACTCAATCAACATTACTTTCAAATATGTTAAAAGAAAGAGGTATACCAGAGTCTGAATATATATTTCAAGAATATGCTGAACCAGATTTAATTTCATGTCATGCTTTTTCAGGTTCACCACCATCTTCTCCATTTTCAATTAGTAATAATGGTGGTAGTGGTACTACATTACCTCAAATTCAAACAACTTCCACCTCTTATTCAAAAAAACATAAAAAACATTCAACCACCACAACTGCCACTGCTGCAACATCAAATGGTACAAATTTACCAAATAATCAAGTATTGGTTGTTGATAATAAAAATACAGCCGAAAGATTTTTAGAATGTTTTAATCGTGTAATTAAAGTTTATAAAGAAGATAATTATGGTAAAAAATCATTTGAACTTTCAAATTTTATAACTAGTTTGGAATATGATGAAAAAACTATTCTGGTTGATTTATTAGAATCATTTACATTTGATGAATCATCACAAGTTAATAAATCAATTGGTAGTGGTGGTATTGATCAGTTAGATGGTGATGCTAGTGGTGGTAATTCAAGTGGTACTGCTAATCATAATGAAGATTGTGTTTGTGAAACTTGTCCATACAAACAACAAGCTGAACAATTTATGTTATTATCTCCAGTAATTTGTTTTCCATCTCCCGCTATTAAATCTATAAATAATAATAATAATTCATCAAATAACAATGCAAATGCATCAAATGCATCATCTGCTCATAATTCAAATAGTTCACCACCGACAATTACAACTACTACTACTACTACTGGTTCCAATACAAATTCAAATATTACTATCATTAATTAAAAATAAAAAATTAATTAAATAAAAAATTATTTAAATCTATTACTGGTGTGTTTTTTGAATCTATATGCAAATTTATTAAATGGCATAGTTTACAATTTTAACTCGCACAAGAACACGCGAATACACACTGAATGAGCCCATTAATTTGTAATATATACACTGTGTTACCCAATAATAGAAAAAATTAATAATTTAATAAAAAAAATAAAACAGAAAAATAAAAATTATACTACTATTATTGGCGATGAAATCTTCATAGTAAAAACAACAATAATTTAGTAATATTACATATAAAAAACAAACACACACTAAAAATTATTTTTAACTGGTGATAATATTAAATATATTATTTATTTGTTTTTTAAATTATAATAATAATAATTGTATAAAAAAATCAATTGTAGTTGTGTTTATTTATAAAAATAAAAGATATATTATTAGATATATAGATTTAAATAAATTAATTTACTATAATAGTAAAAATGAAATTAATTATTTCATCAATTTTAATATTATTATTAACAATTGTAAATCCAATTTTATCAACAAGAGAATTTAAAACTGGAGATATAAGAGTTCATATTATTGCTCATTCACATTGTGATAGTGGTTGGACATCAACATATGATGAATATTATTCAAGACAAGTAAGATCAATTATTTCAACAATGGTTGAAGGTTTAAATGTTGAAACAAATCCACCAAGAAAATTCGTTTGGTCGGAAATGTATGTAACACTCACACATTGATAAATAAATTAATAAATTATACTAATTTATAAATATAAACTAAAAGTGGATTTTTGGAAACATGGTGGGATTCAGTACCAACAAATTTAAAAAATGATTTTATTAAACATGTTAAAAATGATAGAATTGAATTTATAAATGGAGGATGGGTAATGAATGATGAAGCATGTCCATCTGCTGAAAGTGTAATTAGACAATTATCAAATGGTCATAAATTTATTAGAGAGAAATTTGGTAAACAACCAGAGAATGGATGGCAAATTGATCCATTTGGTCATTCATCATTTACTCCAACAATTCAAGCACAATTTGGTTATAAACATATGGTATTAAATCGTATTCATTATGAATTGAAAGAGAAATTCAAGGCAGAAAAGAATTTACAATTCCGTTGGAGAGGTTCACCTGAGGCATTAGGTCCAAAATCAGATATACTTGCTCATGTATTTGATGATTTTTATGTTGGTCCACCACATTTTAATTTTGATTCATATAATTTTCAAGCATATGGACTTCCAAGATTAGTAAAGGAATTGATTGAACTTGGTAATAATCGTAGTGAATTTTATAAATCGCCACATGTTTTAATACCAATTGGTGGTGATTTCTCATATCGTAATGCAATTAAATCATTTCAAGAAATGGATCAAATATTTGCTGGTGTTAATCAAAAGTATGAATCTGGTGAATCAAATGTACAGGTTCAATATTCAACATTGGCTGATTTCTTTGGTGATACTGTAAAATGGCATAATGATAATAATGTTGATTTCAATTATTATGATGGTGATTTCTTTCCATATGCTGATAATTTTGATAATTATTGGACTGGTTATTACACTTCAAGACCATTACTTAAAGGATATGAAAGATATGTATCATCAAAATTAAGATCTGCTGAAATTTATACTGCATTTTCCACTGGTAATGAAGATAAGAGTGTTGAATCATTATTGACAAGTTCATCAAAACAAGTATCAATATTACAACATCATGATGCTATAACAGGTACAAGTAAAAGTCATGTTGTTGATGATTACTTTTCACGTCTTTCAAAATCAGATACTGATATTTCCACTGCTGCCGAAAAGTCATTAGCTCATGCCCTCAGTCCAAAGAAACCAACAACACTTACAACAATTGATATAGGTGGTTCATTAACATTTAATGACCAATTGGATCATATACCATTTATAGTTGTAAATCAATTATCATGGATGAAACATGAATTGGTAACAATTAAAGTTGTATCTGAACAAGATGATCATTCAACAACATTTACACATTGTCCATATGTATTAGCAGTTGATTCAATTGAAAATGAAATTGAAATGGATTGTTCACCAAGAACTGATATTAATTCACCAGATCATAAAGAATATATTCAAATTGATTTCCCATCACTCAATAAACCAATGTCATCAAGATTATATATATTAAAAAGAAAAGTTGACGCAACAAAATCTGGTTGGATTTCACCTGTTCTACATCATGTTGATTCAATTTCAAATCATTTACTTAAAGTCAATTTAAATGAAGATTATTTAATTAAATCAATTGAACAAAAAGGTGAAAAAGAAATGCATTTAAATCAACAATTACTTTCATATCTTGATACTGGTGGTGCATATGTATTTAGAAATAATGAAAAGATTTATCGTCCAGATAGAAAGCTATATTCAACATTTACATATTTGGGTAAATTTTATCAAGAAGCACAAAGTACATTACAAGATCAATTAAAAACAAAATATGGTTGGGGTGGCTATTATAGTTCAAGGGGATTTGTTGCAGGAGGTGAACCATACAATGGTTATAGTTTTAATAGTGTTAAATTGATAAATGTTGGTAATGAAATGATTGATAAAAAAGTATCATTCACATTCCACATTAAAGGTATTAATGGTACAACAACTGTTAATAAATTTTCAACAGATATTGTAAATGATCGTGAAATTTATTCTGATAATGGATTAGAAATGATGCGTCGTGTTTCAACTTCTAAAAATCCACCAATAGTTGGACAAGAAACTCAATCTTATTATCCATCAATTAATATTCAATACATTGAATCAAAAGTAAATGGTCAACGTTTAATTTGTAATAATGATAGATCAAGAGGTATATCATCACAATGTCAAGGTTGTATGGAAATGGCATTACATCGTAGTTTAACTTATGAAGATGGTAAAGGTTTAGAAATTCCTGCAATTGATGAATCACCAATAAATGCTAGATTTGAATGTTATCTTGGTTATGCTAATAAAGTAACAGATATGAGAAAACAATCTATTAATTTCCAACATAAATTTCAAATATTCCAAGGTATTGATGAAAATAAAATGGGGTCTTACCAATTCCAATCTAAAGCATTACCAGAATTTATCTATATTCAAACAATGGAAAGATCAAGCGCAAATTCAATTAAATTAAGAATTCAAAATATTAATGATAAATTATCAAGTACACCAATTTCATTTGATTTATCTGGTTTATTCTCTTTTATCAAATCAATTAAATCAATTAAAGAATATAATTTATCATTGGTTAATCCATTCACTGATAATAATTTAGATTCAATTAAAACTTCATTTGACAGTATTGTTAATAATAATTTATTTTCAATTAAATCAACTCCATTACGTTTTAATCCAATTGATACTTCTTCAACTAAAATTACATTAAATCCATCTGAAATTAAAGCAATTGAAATTTTTTATTAAACCCAACAAACAACAAATAAAATTATTAAATATTAAAAAAAAAATGTTGTTTTATTAATTTTTTTTTTTAACATTGATTTGTTAAAATATCAATTAATATAGTAATAAATGTACCAACTGGATTTGCAATAAAACTTGAAATTTCATCATTAATCATTTGTTTACATTGATCATTTTGAGTCATTGTTTTCAATAAAGAGATAAATGAATTCCATACAAGGGTACTCTTTGAAAGATCATCAATTGCAAACATTGTTGATACAATATTATTTTGATTTTTAGTAAAATCTTTAATAAATGGTGGTATATCGGTAATTGCCAACATTCTTGGTGGTAATGATGCACCCAATGTTTCAACTTGTGAATAGTTTGTATTAAAATTTACAATTGCAATAATATCTACAAATTTAGACCAACCATGACCAAATTTCTTTTCTTTAACTGGTAATTTCAAAAGAGAGGTAGTATCAAAATTTTTACCAGCTAACCCAATACTTGTAATATGACCATTCCACATTAATTCTAATAAATTACTATCTTCACCGGTACTACCATTATTTCTAATATTTAAAATTGCAGTGAAAAGCATATCCCAATCAGCCATTAATTGTTGATCACATGTTTCATAAGTGGTACAAAATGAATTTGCATTTGCAACAGCTGATACAATGGATACTTGTGGCACTAATCCAACATGCATAGCTGATAAATATGGAATGACCGATAAATAGTAATTCATATTACCCCACCAACTATTAATATTAATTCTATCACCAGATTGTGTTTCTAATCTACCTGATCTATTTTGCCATTGTAATTGAATTTGTAATCCATGTAAACAATTATTTAAATTATCTGTACCAAATACTGGTATCCATGTTGAATTTAATAAATTGTTATATAAATTATTTCTTTCATCAACTATCCATGGGTCAACAATTGTTGAATCACCACCTTGTGAATAAACAATACTAATTTTTAAAATTAATACAATTAATAATAATTTTTGAATCAAATACATATTTTAAATGATTTTTTAATATTACACAAATATAATAATACAAAAAAAACCTTTTATAACAAATTTAAAAAAAAAAAACTTAAAAAAAAAAGTAATCTCATAGTATATTTATACACCACATTCTTAATTTTTATTTTAGAAGGTTTTTTGGATATTTTAAAAATTATAAAAATTATAAAAATTTTGTAATTGGTTGAAATTTTAGATATTTTTTTCAAATGCAAATTTGTAGTATGAACATTCTTTAACTAAAAAAATAATAATTAAAACATCAATCTAAATTTAGAATATTATGATGTTTTAATTATTATTTTTTTTGTTAATATTTGCTGATGAATGTGCGTAAAAAAAAAAATTTGTTTTTCATACACACTAACCCCCATCTTAAAAAAAAACACATAAAACTTTACAAAAAAAATAATTTATTTATATTACAATTATAATAATGTAACTGTATGTTATTTTTATTTATTTGTATATAAGATTCGTATATGTTTGCAACATGAAGTTAATATTAATATTATTTATTTTAATACAACTATTAGATATAAAATTAATTTTTTGTAATACAGTTATAATAGTGCAACAACAATGTCCAGATAAAAATAATAATTTAAAAAAATGGTCAGAAATTATAAAAAATCCGATTAAAGGTCAAAATTTAAATATAACCATACCACTGTTATTAGATGTACAACCAAAATATGAATTTGGATCAATTAAAATATTTGGTGGTGGTATGTTAGTATGGAAACATATTAGTGGTATTGAATTGAAAGCAAAATCAATTTTAATTTATAATGGTGGTCAATTAATAATTGGTAGTGTAGATTGTAAATTTAAATACACCGCAACAATTACATTGTTGGGTAATACAGTTTACAGTGAAATTAATGAAACTATTGGTGATGGATTAGATTATGGCCAAAAAGTAATTGGTGTTGGTTCAGGTGGTACAATTGAATTACATGGTGAAACACCTTCTGTAACTTGGGTTAAACTAACTGAAACTATATCACCAACAACATCATCAAAAATAATAACATTGTCACATTCAGTTAAAGATTGGCCAATTGGTTCAAAAATATTATTAACTACAACAGATTATGATATTGGTCAATCTGAAATTAATTTTATTGAAAAGTGTCCTGAATGTAGAGCAAATCAAATTAAATTAAAATCACCAATAAAATATTTGCATTGGGGTAAATTGGTAAATGGTGGTATTGATGAAAGAGGTGAAGTTGCATTATTAACTAGAAATATAAAGATACAAGGTCAGTTAAATGGTGGAGGTTGTAAAAATAGTGAATTAGTTTGTAAATATTTTCCTGGACAAGATATATTTGGTGCACATATTATTGTGCAAAAAGGATTTAAAAATGCACATTTTGATGGTGTTCAATTATTTCAAGTTGGCCAATCACATATGATATCAAGGTATCCAATTCATTTTCATATGTGTGGTAGAGTTGATAGGTATGGTGGTTATGCTGATCCTGCATACATTCAACATTGTTCAGTAGAGAAATCATTTTCACGTTGTTATGTTATACATGGTACAGATGGTTTATTAGTTCATGATAATATTGGGTATGATTCCGTTGGCCATTGTTTTATGTTGTGCGATGGTATTGAAATGGGTAATACATTTTCAAATAATTTAGGTGTAACCACACGATATGGTTTACTATTCCCACATGATAGGTCATGTGATATGTGTACAACTATAACACCATTGGATTTCAACGGTAATCCAACATCATGTTTAGAATGTAATGCAGTATCAACATTTTGGATATCAAATCCAAATAATACATTTATAAACAATGTTGCAGTTGGATCTGAATCAACTGGTATTTGGTTTATTTTCCCAGATTATCCATCAGGTATGAGTTATGCAATTGGTGTAGCACAATCAATACAACCATATTTAATACCAGTAACTAAATTTAAAAACAACATTGCACATTCATGTACAACTGGATTACAAATTGATAATGGTATTAAAGTTGATAAACCAAGTGTTTTAAGTCCACAACAAACCAATGCAGTTATATTAGCACGTTATAAACCAAGATCAAATCCAAAAGATATCAATTCAAAACCATGGCCATCCATATTCGATGGTGCAATACTTTATAAAAATCGTTGGCGTGGTGGTTGGGCAAGAGGTGGTTTCCTTGTATTTTATAATTTCCATTTAGCAGATAATGCAATTGGTTTTACAATTGCAAGTGAAGGTACATTACCTGAAGATCCAACTGTTGGTCAACAAATGTATAATTCAATTTTCATTGGTGAATCTGAAAACATTGGTCAACAATCTTCAAATATCCCTTTGATAAATGGTAGAACAAATCCATTTGGTGAAAATGGGTTAATGCCAACAAGAGGATTTGAAATTTATGATGGTACATTTCATTTAGAGAATATTACATTTTTAAATTATCGTAATGTAAACACTACCGCCACCACTAGAAATTCAAGTGCAATTGGTTTTTTTAGATTCAATGATTGGCAAGAATCTTCTGAAAATGGGTTGAAAAATTTAAAATTTATAAATGTTGATAAAGAAATTCATTTTGAATCAACATTGGTTGATGGTGATAAAACATCAACAATTAGAGATTTAGATGGCACAATAACAGGTATTAAAAATTCAGTATTAGTTAGAAATTTCCCATATTACAATACCGATAATTGTGATTATATTTCAAAATGGGATGGATTATTATGTCGTGAAGATACAAGACAATTATTTTTGGTAAATGGTAATTTACCCGCTACAAAATTAAATGGTGAAAAAACATCTATAATTTCAATTAGAGATAATAATTTAAATCAGCGATTAGAATTAACTGGTACACCAACAACTATACCAGGTCAAAGAAATAGATTTCAATTTTTAATTTATAAAAATCATTTATATGATTTCCATTTCCCACATCCAACACCACCATTAATAATAATTCAACCAATGAATTGGCAAGCATCTGAAAATGTTACAATTGGTATTTGTACAGGTACATATTATGGATTATCAATTACAGTATTGAAAACAACTTCTGGTACATATGGTAATTCAAAGAATAATCGTGAAATATATCCAACATCAAGTAAAGAATTAATTAGTGAATCAACTTATTATCATGATCCAAATACATCAATGCTCTATGTATTGTATTATCAAGAAAATGTTAAGTTACCTTTCAACTATTGTCCAGCAAAAGGATGTGAAGAAATTGTAATTAAATTATCTGGTTCATCATATGGTAAATCAACAGGTGATTGTCAAACATTAACATACAGTAGTTACTTTACTATATTTGATGATAGTGTAAATAGAAAATTTATAAATTCAACATTACTCAACCGAAATTTAATTCACAATTCAAATTTTTCATACCAGGGTGAATCATACTTTCCATATCATCCAAAAATTGATAATGAAATTAGGTTTCAATGTATTGATCAACAAGGTTGTATACCTGCATATGGTATTAAATATTTTGAATGTTGGGTAAATGGTGGTATTGGTAGTTCATTTCAACATATTACAATTCAACTGTTATATAATGGTGGTAATTATAAAGGTAGACCATACTATATTGAACCTTATAAATTTCAATCAAATACGTGGACATTAATTCGTATTCCATTTGATACATTGAAATATAGATTACCAAAATCTTTACCTTGGTTTAATGGTTTGGTTATAAATTCTCAAAAACATCAAAAAACTGTTTATTTTGATAATATAAAATTAATTTATGATAATTAAACAACAACAATGGAAATAATAAAACAACAATAATTAAATATTTATTATTAATTATTTTTCATCAACATCAATGTATTTAATATTTTAAAAAAAACTCTATATCAAAAATATTTACAAGATTATAATAAATTGAATGTAAACTAGGTGGTAATTGATCTTCATAAGTTGGTATGTGATTATAATGTCTTGGTTTTAAAATATAATTCGTGCAAAGTACTATCAACGTTTTTAACCTTCACAATATCAGCAATACAATATTTAAAGTAATAACAACGATATAGTGGTACCATCCTTTATTTAATATTCACAATCACTTTCATGTTGATCATTTTTGTATTTATTTTGATTATTATAATTTGGAGAATAATAATAATATTCATCATTACCACTTCTACTATAAAAATATTTGTTTTGAATATTAAAATCATAAAATTCTAAATCATCACCATCTTCATCTAATAGTTCATCTTCATCTTCATCTTGTATTGGTTTACTATTTACATATTGTGGGAATGTATTTAATAAATAATTTGATATTTCAATTGATTTGATATCAGCAGATTTATTTGATAATTTATAAATTAAATTATGTAAATGATGATCAGTATGTCGAGTAATTGTATATGATGATTTAAATATTGATCCAATATAAATTTATACATTGGTAAATCATTTCTTGCTATAAATGAATCAAAGTAATTTGAATGAATTAATTTATAAAGGAATCCAATAATAACTATACCACTTTTAAATTTAATAAATTGAGTAATAGTATCACCATGATGGTTTAATGATTTAAAATAATTGTATACATCAATTCTACCATGTAATAATGAAATTTTAACAATTTGATTACATGCATATAAACAATAATATTCTGATGTCATTTCAAATAGACCAATAACAATATCCAATTCTTGATATTAATTGTTAAATATTCTTGATTGAGTTTCATCTTCTTTTCTTCTTGTTGTTGTTGTTCATAAACTTCTTGTTCTTCAATGTAATTATATGATCTCTTATATTCTGGTAGATCCGATTTTAATTTTGAATATAATTGAATTGCTAATTTAAATTCACCAATTAAAACTAATTGATTATTTTTAATGGAGTTTTCAATATCCTTTTTAATATTTGTTATTGGTTTTTCCATTTTCATGAATATAATTATATTTTCTAAATGAGTGTTCTCTGGAATTATCGTATAGTACTTTTTGTTGATATTTATCAAAGAAATTTCTGATTTCATTTTCACCAGTAATGGAGGTTTGATTATTGGATTGTGGTTTTAGTTTTTAATAAACCAATGAAAGTAATAGTAATTCCATATCATATTTGCATTTCTCCATTAATCCATAAATATCTAATTCCTTTACCAATAAATAATTTATCACTATTCCAATGTAATAATCTATCTTTTAATAATGACAATTGATCTCTTTATATAATAATATTTGTATATACTGATGATTGTTTTGTGATGTGGCAAACGAAATTTTTTAAAAATCATAAAAATGATTCGAGTCCTACACAAAAAAAGTTATGGAGAGTGAATGAATAAATCTTTATTTAATTTGTTTTTTTATTTTTAAATTGTTATTACATTTGGTTTGTTTGTTTAATTTTTATGATCTAATTGTTTTTTAATTGATTTGTTTGTGTGAGTGATTATTCGGATTAATCAGTACCACCTTCATATAATGGATTGATAGCAGAAGATTGAGATTGTTGATACATTGGATTTGAAGTAACAGCACCATCAGTGAATGGAGCATCACCAAAGAATGCATCAGTTGGAGGAGCTTTCTTTTTAAGGAGACCCCAAATTGCACCAGCAATAATGGCTGCACCACCGGCGGCACCAGCAATTGCAGCTGTTAAAACAGTTTTATTATTATTTTCTTTAGTGGTAACTTCTGGTGCATTAACACGAACAGTAACGAAATCAACATCAGTTAAATGGCTTGAAGCTCTAACTGATAATGGTGCATTGTAACCTAAATCATCAACCCAAATTTTAACACGATATGAACCAGCAGTTTGATGTGAAACTGAAATTGTTTTAATAGTAGTGTTGAGGATATCCTTATTGGCAGTACAATTATATAGATTAACTGTTGTACTAATAATACAATTTGCTCTTGAAGTTACTGATAATGTCATTGTTGCATTTGCAGTTGGAATTGGTGTTTCATCTTCAAGTCCAACCAAAGAAATAACAATGTTGATATTTGTGTAACGACTTGAATCTGGATCATCAAATGAAACATCGGTAATGGCAACAGTGGTATTTTCAATTGTGGTAAAGTTTGCTTTTCCAATTGTAATGATTGGTGCAACATTTTTAACAACAACATTGACTAATACAGTTGATGGTTCAGAAAGACCACCTTCTTTATCTTTAATTGAAATTGGAATTCTAGCGTAACCATCACCAGAGAAACCAGTTGGTGGTACATAAACAACATACCAAAAACCGTCGGCAGAAATTGGTACAGCTGAATTTGTACTTGTGATTTTAGCACCAAGGAAATCTGATGCAGCTGCATTGTAAACATAGAGCGAACCACGAATTGGTGGATAATAGACAAATGAAGTTAATTCTGGTTTAGTGTTATCAATATCAGTACCATCATATTTGATAATGGCTGCATGATTGACTGGCATATTTAATATATTGGTTGTGAATGGAACAACTTCTGATAAACCAGTACCATTAACCAATTGGTAGTTGATGAGAATAACTTCTGGTACTTGATTTACTGGACTAACATGAATGTTAATTGTATATTCACCAGAATGATATTCATTGCTACCAAATACATCAAAGAGTGTGAATGTAATGTTTGCATAATATTGACCATTGTCATATTCAACTGGAGTGAAACTAAATGTGTGAGTGTTTGAATCAGATTTTGAAATAAATGGAACGACAAGTGGTGAAGCAGCTGGTTTACAACCTTCAGTACCCATACAATGAGTTTGATAAAGACTACCTCTTGATACAACACTAATGATATTTAAGTAAGCGAAATTACCACCACCACCAACAGTACCTTGAATATTGAATGGAAGATCAGTATTTTCTTTTGTGTATAATACTCTAACACCATTGTAAGTTGGTGGATTTCTTGGATTAATCTTGCAAGATACAGTTGCTTTATTTGAAGTATCATCAGCAGCATCTTGAGCTACAAAATCAAATGAATCAGCTGGTCCAACATGATTTGGTTGATCATAATCGGACCAACCTTGATTTGGAATGTATTTAAGATCATCAAGTTTGTAAAGAACATTTGCAGTTGAAATTGTAACAGTATTACCAGATTTATCTTGTAATTTACCATTGATTGGTAAAACTACAATTTTAACGAGAAGAGTACTTTGACTTTCTGTATCAATTGCATTGAATGTAAATGGAGTACCAAGTGTATCTTGATCTAATTCAATTTGTTGATTGTAAGCAATTGGTGCAATGTTAATGTATTTGTAGTTAATTGTACCAGTTGCAACAGCTGAAACACCACCATCACTATCTGAACATGTTGCAGTGAATGAATCGGTGAAATCATTATAAATGGTTGAAGAAACAGAAAAATTGTATTGATTTGTTGAAGAGAGAGCAGATGGGAAACTTGTAATTGCTGAACCATCAGCTTGATTAATAATTGCTTTTGTTGGTTTACTAGTGATTGTACATGTGAATACAGTGTTTTGAACATCAACATCTGTTGGAGTTAATTTAAGTTTGTCACCAACAGTTTTTGATGTTAATGAATATGGTGGGATAACAAGTACTGGTGCATGATTAACATGGTTAACAGTGATTAATGTAGTTGCGGATTGATCAGCTCTAGCACCCATTGAATCTTCAACAGTGTATGTGAAACTATCAGTACCAAAGAATAATGGATTTGGTGTGTAATAGAGTGAATATGGTGCAACACTTGAAACCGGTGCTGATAATGTACCAGTTGGAGTGGTTGTAAGTTTACCATTGGTTGGATTAACGAGAATAATTGCTTGTAAAGTATTATCAAATGTTGGTTGATCAGAATCAGTACCTGTAATTTGTTTAACAGTTGAAGTGGCATCTTCATTCATTGAGAAGTCTGGAATTTTAGTGACAACTGGTTTAGCATTGTTACGTGCACCATTTACATTGACTTCAACTTTAAATAATGGACTAACCAAACCTTCATCATCAGTGACAGTGTATTGTAAACTTGCGTATGGACTACCGTTAACAGTTGGAGCAATGTAACAAAGATCATTGATAAATGTTGCTTTACCAGCTACTAATGGGAATGTATCAACTGAATAATCAGTGGTTATAGCAGTTTTAGTGGTATCTAAACATTTGTAAAATTTACCACCAGCACCTGGAGCTAAGTTTTTAATATTGAATACAACTGATGGAGAATCGGAATCAGAACCAGTTAATGTAAAATTGAGAGTGCCAGCTTGTTGAACTGTTAATGGAGTTTGAGCAGATGCAGTTGGTGCAACATTGAAATGTTTAAGATTGATTGTGGCAGTACAGGTTGATACTGAATCTAATGAACCATCATTTGCTTTGTAAGTGACAGTTACAGTTTTATCAACGGCAACATTTGCAGTTTGTTTGAATGATAATGTAGCAGAACCAGATACTAATGTAATGGATGTACTTGTTGTAACAGTTGTTGAACCACTAGTAATTGTACCAAGTGATGCAATTGCGGAGATATCAACAAATTTAAGTGATAAACTTGATGATGCTTCAATATCAGAACCAGCTAATACAAATGATTTAGCTGTACCAATAGCAACAGCTTGAATTGGTGCAGTTAATGTTGTACATGTTGGTGCTTGATTAACAAATGTAACTGTAATTGAAACGGTTGCAACTGGACTGTCAAGACAACCATCGTTTGTAATAAATGTAAATGTTGAAGCAGCACCATTGTAATTGAGTGTTGGAGTGAAAGTGAATTTAGTACTAATTGGGAATGAGTCACCAACTTTAACGGTTGTTGAACCACTAGTAATTGTACCAACTGAAGTTGCTGGAATTGATTTGAAAACAACAGATAATGTATTTGCATCCATATCAGCACCAGATAAATAGAAATCAGATGCAACATTTTGACGAGTATTAATGAAACCATTGGTTGCGGTAGGAGCATGATTGTAATTGATAATTACTTTTGTAGTACCAAAACCAATTACTGAATATAAGATGGATGGGAAAGTTTCAGATGTACCTGAAGCTGGATATTTAATTTTAACTGGAACATCAACTTGAGTATTTGCATTGCTATTAATATTGAGAGCAATTGGTGCTGGGATTGTAGCGAAACCATTTGGATCACTTAATACTTTAACAACAGCTTTGTTTAATACATCTTTAATACCAGCAAATGCGACATTAATCCAATCGATATTTGTAGTTGAGGCAATTGCTTTTCTAGCAGCACCAAATCCAGCAGCAGTAAATGTTGCATTCCATTTTGGAAGATCAGTATTCATACCAATTACAATTGGGAGAACAGATTGTTCAATTAAACTATTGGTCATATTAGTGATGGTTCCAACAGAGGCACTATGATCGTTATCAGTGAGAAGAACGATAATTTTAAGAGTACCTTTATCCCAACCACTTGGATAATTTGCAGCAGCTAATAAAGCTTCAGCAGAATTTTTAGTTGAAGATGAAGAGACAGCATCTGGTTTTAATGATTTCAAAATGTTGATATTATCACCACTAACTCTACTTAATTGGAATGGATAACCAACAGAGGCGTCAGAGAAGAAACCAAGTGCAAAATCTGTTTTTTCACAGAGACCAGCGTTAATTTTGGTGATAAAATCACCCATGTATGTTGAAACTGAATTCCAAATGGCATCAGTAGATGGTTGAGCATCCATGACGACAAGGATATCAAGAGAATTTAATGGATATGGAATAGCGAGTTTAGTTGGCATTGTAAGCGCAGCTTTTGATTGATCAGTATTCAAATAGATTTGAGTGAATGTTGGATTGAAATAACTTGGTTCAGTATCAGTGTAGGTAAGGAGTACATTTTCACGATCATCATTACAAATTTGTGAAACTGTATTATTACAATTTAAACCTGTCCAACCATAATAACATGTGCAAACACCATCACCTTGAGTACCACCATTTAATGCACCATTTTTACAATCTTCAGCTTTAGTACAATTTGCACCAAAATTACCTGGTAAACATTCATAACAATTGGAAGATGGATCCCAACCATCATTACATTTACATGTTGTTGGTGTAACTGCTACACCATTACCACAAAATGGTTTTTGAACGGTAATTGTAAATGAAGTAACTGTCGAAGTTAAACCTTTATTATCAAAACAAGTTGCAGAAACTACATAAGAACCAATTTGAGCAACAGTTGGTGTCCAACTCCATCTCAATGTGGCATCAACTCCATTTTGTTGATTAACAATTAAATTGGAACCAGATGGAACATTTGCTGGTTGAATTGTAACTAATTTACCAGTTTCACCTTGAGTACATTTAAGACCAAATTCTCTTTTTTCATCTGGAGTAGCCATAATTGGATAACCATTTGTTGGGAAAATAATAACATCATTTTCAGCTGCTGGATAAACAAACATTGGTGGTTTGGAAGTACAAGTATTACCAGTACTATCAGAACCAGTACAACCTTTACAAACTGAATTACCAGTACATGCTATACCTGGTTTTGTGCAACTAGTATGACAAACACCATTTTCAACAACTGAATTTAAAAGGAAATCAACTACAATATATGCTTGATTGGTATCTTTAATGTAAATTTGGGTTGAATAAAGACCTTTTTGAGTTGGTGTAAATGTTGCAATACCTGTTGTCTTGTTAATGGTTAAACCAGATGGTTGACTCATTGCATAAACAGTTGATAATGAATATTCAAGTAAATCTGCATTTGCATCGGATGCTGTAATTAAAAATGTATTGATTTTATCGTAATTTAATGTATAAATTGGTACCATACCAGATACTGGTGAATGATTCCATTTTGATTCATCAGCATCTTGATCTGGCTTAACTAAAATTGATGTTGTAATATTCCAATCACCACCTCCATTCTATTTAATTAATTAAATAAATAATAAAAAAAATCAAAAAAAATTAGTAAAATTGTTGACCAATTAATATTGACATTGATTTAAATATATGGTAACATACATTAATTAAACCACCAATTCTACAACAATCAGTAAAGATTGCAGTGTAAAGAACAGATGTAGTAGGTGTTGGTGCAACTGGATAAGTTTTGGTAACTGAATATTCACCAGTAAACCAATCATCATCTAAATTAATACTTGTAACTTTAACTTTAACAGATTGAGATTGATCAGAAGATCCAACTTTGAAACCATATTTTAATGTACCAACTGTAATTTCTTGACCAATATAAATTTTACTTTTATCTTGATAAAATGTAATTCTATATGCAAAATTTGATGAAAATTTAATGTTGTTATATGTTGTAACAGGTTGCCATGAAATTGTTCCAAAACGGAAATGTGATGCTAAATATTAAATATTGATTGATTGATTAGTATACAAATATTAAAAGATGAAAAAAAAAAAAAAATAAAAAATTATATTTTTTTTAAAAACATGGACAGATTTGCAAATTAATTAATTGGGCGATAGTTATCAATAAAAAAAATATTTTTATTATTTTTACATACCTTCGACAACAAAGAAGAAAGCAATGAATAAAATAAAATAAGTGAGAAGTTTATTCATTTTTTAATTATTTTTTTTTTTTAATTGAATAAAAGTTGGAATTTAAAAAAAATAATAAAAAAAAAAAAGTAATAAATATATATAATAGTACAGAATAATAATAATAATAATAATGAATGAAAAAAAAAAAAAAAGGAAGACACCAGAGAGTGAGGCGTAGATTATTTCAAAACTTTAAAAACAAAAAAAAAAATAAAAAAAAATAAAACTTTTTTTCGAAACCAACAAAGTCACACAATGTTTGTTTTACCGAAATATTTTAACGTTAATTAAAAAAATGATTTTATTTTATTTTTTTTCATTTTTTTTTGTGTTTTTTTTCAATCTATTTTTGCAATTTCCCATACAATCTAGTTTCAATCGCAATAACTGCTAATTTTTGATCAATTTTAGTGTTGATATTAATAAAAATTATATAATATAGATTGTTTTAATGTGATATCCACACCAAATAAAATATCTCAATAAAAATGTGAATTTAATATTTTAACACTTAACACAAAATTTTTTTGATTAATTAAATATTATTACATACAGCGCACATATAAAATTTTTTAATCGAGATTCAGTTTTTTTTGAAATTTTCGACAAGAAATCAAAAACTTATTTTAAATATGTACCAATTCATTATGAATCAATATTTTCAAAGGAAAAAAGTTATTTTTATAATATGTCGGGTTATTTTAATATCAATATAAAATTTGTAAAAATAAGTCAAAGTTTAATACACGTGACCATTAATTAACTAACTTTTTAAATTGTTAAATTGATGGTCTTGCATTGTTATAAAATTTTATATAACTAATTTCAATATGTCTTGGTTTAAACTATGTGTTCTTATCATATGTGTTTGAGTGTTAGAATGTTGTTTGTTTAATAAATAAACACCAAAATAAATCAATGGTGACATGTGAGATTCATTATAAATGTCAAACAAAATGTTACATTATTTTGAGCTTGAATTTTTTTTTTTTTTTTGATTCAACAGAGATGGACTAGTTTATAAAAAATATCTTAATAAAATTTAATAATTTTTATTAAATTTGCAGGGTTTCTAGAATAACATAACCCCAATATATTTAATTATAATTTTATTATTTTTCCCATTTAATCTAGATTTGTGATAATGATTGAGATTATTTTAACACAAAAAATATAAAATTTGATCATTTAACTAATTATCTTTTAAAATACACATAACAAGCTAATTAAAACAATATTATTTTATATAGTTGTAGTTAATGATGGTGATTGTGGTTGTTGAATTATTTGCATCTTTGAAATCTATTAATACATTAAAATACCATGGTTGATTATAAATCTAAAATTCAAATCTATATTTTTTAATAATTTTAATAACTGACAATAGTTCTAAAATTAAAAACACACAATGTGGTATATGTGTGTGTGTGTGTTTTCAAAAATTATAAAACACACTAAAAAATTTAAATATATCTTATTTAAATATATCTTATATCATATGATATACAGTAGATCACTTTTTTTTTAATATTCAACTGAATTACAGAGACACCTCCAATAGATAGGTTTTTCATGATTTAAAACAATATTTTTTTTTATAATTTGCAAATATGTTTTTTTTTTTAAAGATATGCAAATTTAATGTATATTATATTTGTAATTGATAACTTACAAATCCATTGCTATTTTGATATTGATGAACAGATCATTGTTGTTACTGTTATTACTTGTACTTTTTTTTTTTTTTTTAACACTCTTTTATACAATGTCTAATACGTATAATTTATTTTTAATTTGTAAATCTTGATTTAATTCATATTTGAGTACACCCTTTTCTAATCTTGATTCTTTTACAATATCTTCAAAATTTTTTAATATTCTTTAACTACAACAGTTGTTACTAAATTAATATTTTCGTTATCTGATAAGTTGTATTTGTTATTTGTTATATATTCATTGTTGTGTGTGTTTATTAAAATGAAATTAATATTTTATATAAAATATTTTATATTTTATAAAATGGGATGAAAATTTTTAGTCGGAAAATCAAAAAAAAAAAAAAAAAAAAAAAAAAAAAAAAGGATTTAAATAAAAAAAAAATAACCAAGCCCCGATAAAAAATTGTTTAAAAAAGGGGGGGGGCGGATATATTA
>JABXES010006235.1:0-26808 GCA_013375695.1 Dictyostelium brefeldianum
CTGAACCAACCACAAAATTACAAAAAAAAAAAATAAAAAAAAAAACTAAAAAAAAAAAAAAAAAAAAAAAAAAAAAAAAATAATAAAGTAATAAATATAAATTTATATATATAATGCGCAAATATAAAAAATTAAAATTTTTGTTTGTATTATTTTTTTTTTTTAAATTTTATTTTTATTTTTTATTTTGAAATTTTGAAATTGAAGGAGGGGTTATTTATATTTATATACATATTATTATTATGTGTGTGTTGAGTGAGTGTATATGCTTGTGTGTAGTAGTTTAAAGATTTAAATAGACAACATATTTATATACATATTATTTGTTTGTTTGTTTGTTTGTTATTTCTTTAAAAAATAAATGTGTGGTTGTTGTAGAGAGAGTGTGATGTAGGGGTTAAAATGTTATTAATTATTAATATGGTGGTGTAATTGTATTGTGATGTAAATTATTATGATTAATTATTATGATGTGTATTTTGGTATATACCATATATATGTGGTGATATTTAATAGTTTGGTGGTTGTTGTTATTAATTTGAAGAATTACCAACTAATTCAGTAAATTGTTGTTGATCATATTCATCTTGTTGTTGACGTTGTAAATTTAATTGTTCTAATTCTATTTCAGATTTCCATGTGTTACTATTGTGAATTGCCATTATTTTCTCTTTTTTTTGTTCAATTATAACTAGATTATAAATTGATTTTAATAGTGGTGCCAAAGATAAGAATATATAGAACAATTCACCTTCATGAATATGTAAATTTGGTGGTATACCAAATACCCATAAACAACATGCAGCAACACTCCAAATGAAAACGATTATGAAATTTTGAGTCAATAAAACTTCTGGAATAAATGATGGTAAAAACTTTAAATCCAATGACATTAATGAAAGTGATGATGGATCAACTGATATTGTTTTAGTTTGAACTGTTTTAGTGGTGGTTGTGGCTGTGGTGGTTGATGAACTTGATGAAGCATTTGGATCAGCTTGTTGTTGAACAACAGTTGTAGCAGTGGCAGTGGTTGTAGTTGGATATTCATGAAATATTGAATATAAATAACTTGCAATCATTAATGTATGATAGATTGCTGAACCTACAATCAATGTCCATATGAAAGAAACTAATTTCATTTCATTTAAATTCTTACCAATTAGTGTTGATTGATGTAATGCCAATGATTCAATTGATAATGGATGGAAATAATTTACTAAACGTAATACAATTGCAACTGAACCAAGGAATAATTCACGTACTGGTGAAAATGATGAAACCTCTGATAAACTATTTGAAAGATGATTAACACAATGTAGCACGTCTTCTTGAGCAGTATTATTACCAGTGGCGGTATTGTTTTTACTTCCAACTAATACAGTTTGAATGAAATATACTAAAAACAATGACCAAAATATCATAGTAATCAATGGTATTATAACCAATGTAATTAAACTATGTAACATTTGTAATGGTATATTTGATTTAATTATAATTTCTTTCTCTGATAATCTTGCCGCTAATAACCAAACTAGGAACAACAATACACCAAATAGAATACATGATCCAAATATCTTTAGGTTTTTCAATTCATGAACAGATGAGAATTCCTTTGGTATTTCAGCATATGCATCAATAGTTTGACCATTTTCATCAAGAGTAGCGGAATTTGGATAAATTGGATTGAAATTATAATTTGAACAAAGGAAATTTGAAACACCAAATATTGAAAATCTAGTCCAATTATCTTTAAATGCTGTTAGCTTACGAGTATTACCAAAGTTTAAATCATCGTTAAATTCATTATGGGAATTTGTAGTTTGAATTGATGGACCATCTGGTGAAAGTACGATATGTTTAATGTGTGGTAATGGACAATAGAATATAGTTGCAATCAATGAAAACATTATTACACTTGATAATAGTATTCTTATCCATTGATGATTGATTTTAGTTGATAATCCAAAACTAAGAAAATGAAATGATTTTGCTGCAATTGAAGGATGACGTCTAATTTCACTTGATAGCTGGTCTAATTGTTGTTTTGTATAGTAATCTGATTGGATTGCAAAATGATTATTTGAAATGTGTTGATGTTTTGGTTGTTTATAATAATCATTCCATGAATTTTCACCCATTTTCTCTGCAATTTCACTTGATGATTTACCACCTGATAATGTTGATGTACCATTAGTAGCAGCAGTACCATTACCTCTCTTTTTACTTGGAGTTGGTGGTTTATAAAATATAGCTTCTGGTTTAATTAAATTTGTTTCAGTATCATATATAATACTATCTTCTTCTTGTGGTACTTCATCATCTTCATCCTCTCCTTCATCATCATCTTCATATAATTCTGCTTCTTGATTTGCTTCTTCATCTTCTATTTCATTTTCTAATTCTTCAAAATCTAATTCTTCTTCTTCTTCTATTTCCTCTACTGCTTCTTCAATTATTTCATCATTATCATTAAATTCTTGAACTTGTTTTCTTGTTACTCTTGTTGTTTTTTTAGAAACTATAACTTCTGCAGGTGTAACTGTAGTTGTTGGAGTTGATTTTCTTCTCGCCATAATAATTAATTTATTAATTTAATAATAAAAAACGAAAAAAAATAATAATAATATTATTTATTTTTATGTATATTTGTTCGCGAATTTATATATTATAGATAAAGATAAAAAAAATAATAAAAAAATTATATAAGCACAAAATGTTTTATGTGAAAGTAATTTAAAATTAAAATAAAAGATAATATGTATAATTAATTAAAATTTTTAACGGTTGTGAACAACAAATTTCAAATTTTTTCAAAAAAAAAAAAAAATAAAAAATATTTATTTATTCAGCTCACACCCACCCACACTTTCTTTATAAAAAATATATTTTTTGCATATTTATATCTGTGTGTTGTATAAAATTATTATAAAATACATTTTAAAATAAAATTTAACTGTTACTTAAATTGAACATCAGCATTGATCAATAATTTCCTAAAATTTCAATTCACTGAAATTTCAACGTTGGCCATATTTGCGTACACCAGCGAATTTGATTTGGGTTGTACCAAATTATTTTTTATTTTATTTTTTTTTAATTAAATTAATTAAATTTTGGACACATGTTGTTTTTTTTTTTATTTTATTTTTATTTTTTAAAAATTTAAACATTATACAAGTTATACGCTAATAACTATAATAAATAAAAAGAATAAAAACACACACTTTAATTGTTTATAATTAATAATAATTAATATTAATAATAAAAAAAAAAATAATAATATATGAAATAATATAAAACACCAAAAAAACGCGCATATAAAAATTTATTTTATAGAGAAATGATAATTCTAAAAAAATATATATTTCTTTCTTTATTTATAATATTAAGTGTATTTTTAATAGTAAATTTTTCAATAATAGATAGAAAAAATGTAAATAGTAATAATAAAAACAACACCAACAATACCAATAAAAATAGTATTACAACCGATAAAAAAATATTATTAGGAGACAATATATACAATAACAACACCAACAATAATAATAATAATAACAATAACAAAATTAAATTTAATAATAATAATAATAAACAAATCAATGAAACTAAAATACTATTAAGAAAGTGTGAATATGTTGATTTGGTATATACATGGGTAAATGGTTCAGATCCAATACATAAAAAGAGTAAACAAGAATCATTAGAGAAATATTTAGCGCAAATTGAATTGGATAGGTTATATAGAGATTCAAGTGAATTTAATAGTAAAGATAATAGTGAAGAAAAAGATAATGGCGAAGATGATGGTGGTAATAATGATAATAAAATAACAGATAATGGTAATCATCGTTATCATCGTGGACATGATAATGAAAAAGGGAATAACAACAATAACAATAACAATAATATAGAGAACAATTCATCATCAACATCACCAGGTGATGATAGTAGATTTAGAGATTATGGTACATTAAAATACTCGTTAAGAAGTGTAAGAAAGAATGCAAAATTCATTAGGAATATTTATATTGTAACTGCAAATCAAGTACCAAGTTGGTTTAATACATCATCAAATGGAAATGTTAAGTTTATATTTCATAGAGACCTTTATGCAAATCGATCAGATTTACCATCGTTTAATTCAAATTCAATTGAATCAAATTTTTGGAATTTACCAGAAGTAGTATCAAATTGTTTTCTATATTTAAATGATGATTTATTCTTTAGAGAACCAGTTACACAGAGTGATTTCTTTGATGAAGAATTCAATCAAAATGTATATGAAACCAATGAAATGATATCATCATTTACACCAAAATCAATTTACGATAAATTAGATATATGGACACAATCACTAATTCATTCAAATAGAGTATTGGATAAAGTATGGAATGGACCATCTCGACCAAGACCAAATGCACAACATGGTGTTCAAGTATTCAATAGAAAAGTATGGATACTAATGAAGAATCAGTTGTCCAATGAATTGGCTAAAACATCAAATAACAAATTTAGAAGTAGTGAAGATATTCAAATTCCATTCACGTACAATCAATTTGCAAAGAAATATTCAAAACATAATTTACAACAAGGTAACAACGAATACTATGGATTGACCAAAGATAATTTAAATTCAAGTTTAAATTTAGTGTTGGAAAATAAAACTGGTGCAAAAACAATTTGTTTAAATGATGTTTTCAATGATGATGAACCTGTAGATATTTCAATTATAAATCAAATTAAAAACTTTTATGAATCTTTATTTCCATTAGTTGCTCCATGGGAAATTTTATAAAAATAATAATAATTTAAATTAATAAATATATGTAATTATAGTGTATAACAACAACAACAACTTGTTTAACAAATTTAGTTGGTGTGTTATAAAATTTATTTGATTGTGTTTTTATAATCTAAAATCAATATACTACTAACAAAAAGTACATACAGATTTAATCATTGCTTGTTCTTTAGTGTCTAACTTTTAAATTTATCACCCAATGCTTTAATTACAAATTTGAATACTTTGTTGAATGTTGATTATCAACTGTATGTGGTATCATGATTTATGTGTGTATTTGTACATGTACCATTGAAAATCAAACATTGTTAAGTTTCTTTTACCACCAAAAAAAATAAATGGTTTCGTTTATCGAGTTGAAACCTGGCTATCCAACTATTATTCTCTCTGGTTCAAAAGAAATTAACTAGTAAAATAAATAAAAATAAATATGTTTGCTAAAAAATTGGTATTATACAGCACACAAATTAACATTAACCTTTGTCATTTTTTTTTTTAATTAAAAATATCTTAAACAATTATAATGAAGGTTTTGTTAATTACAAAAAAAAAAAAAAAAATTTTTTTTAGATTCATTCATTAAATATCATGATTTTGGCATTGTTGTTGAATTTTATTATTTTTTTTAAAATTTTTTTATTTGGATTACAATTCATTATTTTTAATAATTAAATATTTCACAAAAACACACTCATACATATATAAATCTTTATATACATATAAAAAAAAAATGATCAAAAATTTAACAAAATTAGTATTAAATAATAAATGTTCAATTTCTATTATTACTGCTATTTCAAGTAAACAAACTGTATCAACAACAAGATTATTTTGTACAAGATATACTCTAGAACATGAATGGGCAAGATTTGAAGGAGGTAATAAATATTCAATGGGTATTACTGATCATGCATCAACACAATTGGGTGATATTGTTTTTGTTGAACCACCAAAAGTAGGTGAAAACTATGGATATGGTGATGAAATTGGAACAATTGAATCTGTAAAAGCTGTTGCTGAAATGTTTGCTCCAATAGAATTAAAAGTTACAGCTGTAAATGAATTAATGGACTCTGATCCAGAAACAATTAATTCTGATCCATATGGAGATGGTAAAGTTTTGTTTATTTTATTATTTTTTTCCCTTTAATGTCATTAGATAGTGATCACTAATATTGTTTTTTTTATTATTTCTATTACTATAGGATGGATTTGTAGATTTGAATCAAGTGATAAAGAAAGTTTTGAAAAATTAATGACTGAAGCACAATATAAAAAATACATTTCTGAACAAGGAAATTAAATATAACAAAATAAATAAACTGTAACAGTATAACTGTTTAGGTTTTAAAATATCTTTTTAATATGTGTTATCTATTTTTATTTTTAATTATTTTATTATAGTTATCCCATTTACAAAATAGTTGTTTATATGTTTTATTTGAATTGTATAGATAATACCCTGCTGCATATAAATTATCGGATAAAAGTTTTGCTTCAAATTTCTTAAAATTTAATACATTCAATTCTTTTTGAATTTGATAATAGTGTATAATTAATGATGCAATTTCTAAAATATATACAATTGGTATATTTTTACGTTTGATACCATTGTTAATTGTGAAAATTTGATTTAAAACATATGATAATAATCTGGTTAAGATGATTGGTGTGTATGTTGTCTTTTTATGTTTTATATTATTACGTCAACAAAAAGAAATAACGCCGATCAATATCTCAAACATCACTGCATGCTAATCTTTTGGTTTTTTTCTTTACCCAAACAAGTAGGTGATGTAAAATTTTACGATAATTAATGAGGATAAATAAAAAAATTTACATTCAATCGGTTACAGGAAGAGTATATCAGTTTTGGTGCTGTTATAAATTTTTATAATTTTTAATTATTAAAAACAAAACCACACAAAAAAATAAAGTTTAATTTAAAACCAAAAAAAAAGACAAACAACACATACTATTTATACTTAAACACAAAATTTCCACCACCTATCATCCAATTAGTCATAGGAAGACTTTGTTAGTACAAACGGTATTAGAACTATTTTCTCCATTGGATAATGCTAAAATAATTGAAATTAATGAATTATTAAAAAGTGAACTAGAGCTTATTTATTCAAATCCATATTCTGATGGTATGTTTTTAATTTAATTGTTGCCAATTAAAAAAAAACAAATAACATGGAACAAAAGGTGAAGATTATATATGGTCAAGTTCTTTTAAAAATTAATTCTGCACATAATGAAAATTATGATATCTATTGTCATTAAATTAAAGACCGTTACCGCTGTAAATGTTTTAATGAGAAATAACCCTGCCATAATTAATGAAGATCCACTTGAAAAAGGTAAAATTTAAATTATTTTTTTTTTATTATTACCATAGGATGGGGTTTGTAAATTTGAATTGGATGATCCTTCCAAATTTGATGAATTAATGACAGAAGAAGAATATAAAAAATACATCGATTTTTAAAAGATTACTTTATAATTTTGTAAAAATCGTTATTATTATCAACTACCATCATACACACATATAATAAAAACAATAAAATATTAATCAACCACACCACCATACACAAAATCGTTGCGATAATATCGCAATGGTCGAAAAAGATATTTTTTTTTTTTTTTTTTTGTGATTAAAAATTTGGATTTTGCCATTTTTTTTTCAATTTTTTTTAAAAATATATCGCAAAACTTTTGACATTTTTTTGACAACAAATAAAAATGAGACAAACGATTTTGTTTATTTTATTTTTATTTATTTGTTGTATAAAATCAAGGTATGTTGTAATATATTTTAATGGTGTATATTTGATTTGTTATGTTTCATATTATTAATATATTTTTTAGTGTTGGTATTCAAATAAATGGATATACAATTGGTGTTGAAGATAAATTAAGAATAACAATAAGTGGTGTTGGATTTAAAGCATTTACAAAAGTTAAATTTCAAACAACTTCAACAAAAGAATATAATGAATTTGATACCGGTGGTGATTCAGTATTAATTAATACAAGTTATTATTATAATAGTAGTTTTATAATGGTGATAATACCTCAAACTTTAATGGACTGTTTATTTAGTGTGGTTGATGGTGAAACTGGTATCGAGTCAAATAAATTACAATTAAATCTTGATATGACACCTGTATTTATAAATACACAAACTGAATTGATAAATAATTCATCATTGGTTATCACATTTTATGGAAATTATTTATGGAAGTTAAATACATTATATGAAATAATAATAAACAATTCACCTTGTAATGGTATAACTGGTAATATAACAGGATTTACAAATCGATATATTCAATGTGCATGGAATGTACCTCTCACTACCACTAGTGGAACAGATCAAAATCAACAATTAAAAAATACAGAATTAATATCAACTATTAAAATTGGTAATTGGAATGGTGTATTTAATTTCTACATTACTCAGCCAACATTAAATTCAGTTTCATTAAATAATTATAGAGAATTGATGGTTAATGGATCAAATTTAATATCACCGCAACCATTTTCAATGTATTGGAATAATGAAATTGATATAACAGATTCATGTTATGTATACAGTGAAGTTGATAATCAAATCCAATGTATTATATCAGATTCAATATTAGAACAATCAACTTTAAATCAATATGTACCAATTAAAATTAAAGTTTATGGAGTAATTTCAAATTTAATCAATTTACAAATTAGACCAATTATAAATATTGAACAATCAAGAGTATTAATATTACCACTTGTAAATCAACCAATTTCAATTAATGGATTTTTCTATTTATCAAGTATTGATAATGGTGACGAGATAATTGTAAATTTAAAGAACAATGAAACCAATGAAATTGGTCAATGTAATAATCCAATTTTAATAGATCCAACAAATATAAAATGTAATTTACCAGAATCATTTGTATCATTATCAATATCAGTTATAATATCAATAAATGGAATTGAATCTGATCCAATTGAACCATTTTCATACTTAGAACCATCTGCATTATATGCAACTTATATAAATAATATTACAATTCAAATTTCCGGTAGAAATATTGTATCAGCAGCAAATATCCTATATAACCAATTACCATTACAATGTATACAATCTGGAGAAATTGGTAAATCAATAAATTGTACATTTGTTCAACAACCAGCATACTGTGTGGATAGTAATTGTTTTTCAACATGTTCAACTAGTATAGTTTATAATGATGGTATTTTCAATAGTATGAATTTAAATTACTATCCACCACCAACTATAAATTCACTTTTATTAAATGGTACACATATAATTGTTAATGCAATTATTCAATGTGATAGAATCAACCCAGTGGATTATCTATCATATTACGTTGCAGTTGATTTAGACAATACTAGAATATCACCAATATCATATAACGATGGAATATTCATATTTCCATATGCTCCTGGTCAATTACCAAACCAGGATATATTTTATATTAAATTTTATTTTGCAACTGGTTTCTCAAGTTACATATATCAAATTATTCAACCAACAATTAAATCAGTATCATCTCAAAATGGTGTTTTAACAATTTATGGTGATTATTTATCAAAAACTACAAAATTTACATATGGTACCACAGATATATCATGTGATTTACCAAAACAAATAATTGATCCAACATCAAGTGATGCAAATTCAATTACAATTATAAATTGTTATTTACCAACAAGCTGTCTGGATGATAATGTCAATTGTTTTACAAATTGTGGTGAAATTGGATATTATGGTACATTTTATAATGGATCTATAAACTACTTTTTACCACCTACTATCAATTCATTAGAATTTACATTTGATAAAACATTGGCTATAAATGGTTCACTTCACTGTGATTTATTTACACCACCAGATTTATATAGCCAAGTAAAGTTGTTAACAAATGCTAAAAACGATGGTACAAATTATCAATTATTAAATTACAATAATTCAATATACACATTTCAATTCCACAATAAACCACAACCAAATTTCAAATTATTTTTATCATTTTTCAATGTAAATTCCAATGGATACCAAGTGAATTTACCAGATCCAATTATAGAAGGTGCTGAATATATAAATGAACAATTTATAATTATTGGAAATAATTTATCATCAGTTGCAAAAATATCGTACCAAGATGAACAATTATATTGTAATATTACAACAAGTATATACGACGAAGATACATATACAATATTCCATTGTACATTTTCAAATTCAACTACACAATGTTTAAATTGTATAAATCAATGTGGTTTCATTAAATATCAAGATCAATTTTCAAATGATGGTAATGGTATAAATTATAGATTCTTTGTTGAACCAGTATTGTATAATGCAGTAGTTGTAAAAAAGAAAAGTGAACATGATAATACATTTTATTTATCATTTATCAGTATTAATGGGTCAATTAATTGTCAAGATGTACCTAGTAACTATTATAATCAATTAAATCTATTAGCTCATTTTGAAAAGAGTCTTGTCCCTTTTATGAATTATAGTGAATCATCATCATTATTCAGATTTGATTTTGTTGAAAAACAATTAACAATTCCATCAAAAGATTCATTCAATTTATTCTTTTCGCTTGGATTTGATGGTATCTCCTCAAATATTGTAAAATTTAATAGTGATTCAATTATAGATGAAACCGATTACACTGACCATCCAAATAATAGTATATTAATATCAATATCAATGACTATGCCTATAATAATATCTGTAATATTACAATTACTTCTATAATAATAAAAAAGTTATATAATTTTTGTTTAATTTTATATTTATTTAATTGTTGTATTATTATTTTGTTTTTTGTTTTTTTTTATTCTTGATCTTCTTCGTCGTCAGATTTTAAATCATCTTCATCTAAAAAGTCTAATAAACTCTTTGCACCTTCCATATTTTCAATTGATTCTTCCAATTCTTTTTCAGTTTGTTCTTCGTCATCTTCGTTAGTTTCTTTTGGTAATTCTTTTACCAATTGCTCAGAAGCATTACCATTTTTATTGATTGTGAAATGATCATCAACGTAATCATCTTCGTTATCTTCATCTTGATCATTTTGTTCATTTTCTTTTCTTTCAATTTCTTGAACTTTTGTTAAAATATCTACTAAACTATTCAATTTTAATAATCTAATTGCTTGGTTGTTATCCATACTCTTATGAGTTTTAACGAGTAGTTGTTGATTTGAATTAAAGAAATTTAATAATGATTCTGGAATTGGTAATGTTGCTGATGATATCTTTAATTTTGTTAATAATGGATCTTTTAATTTTGTTAATACAATAATACCTCTTTCACATAAAATTCTTGACCTGCAAATAATAACAATTATATTAATATATAATTTATACACACAATTATTATTATCAATATTAATACAAATTATTATTACTCACTTTAAATAACTAATTGAATTTGTTGGTGGTGTTGATAATTGTGATTCTTTAATAAATTGTTTTAATAGTATTGAAATGAAATTATTATTATTTTTACTGTTGCTACTGTTGTATTGATCCAATGTGAAATCAAATGAAGTCATTAAACTAACTAATTTTGGTAAGAAACCAACTTTACCTAATAATAATTTAATGGTAGAATAATCAGATTCCATATATTCATTTGAAGTATTTGATGAATTTAATAATGAAAATTTAAATAATTGTGTTGCCAACATTACATTTGATTTAATCATACCAACTTTACTTGACTCTTTATAAAGTTTTTCCAATATTGAAATTGATAAAAATTGTCTTAATGATTTATAAATTTTTGCATTATTATTTGAATCATTAGTTGATGCTGATTCCAATATTAAATTTAAAATATCTATAATTTCATTTGTAACCTGTAAATAAAACAAAATCGTTAATATATTATATATGATTATATATTTATATTAACAAGTATGTAAATTACTTACTTCGCCAAGTGTTAAAGAATACATTATAAATTTATCTAATAATTCATGTGTTGGTAATGCAGACGTTGCGAAAAATGAATTGATAATTGATGTATATTTGTTCGATAATTTTGAATCAATTGAAATTGATTGTTTATATAAATGATTGATTTTATCAGTTGATGTTGATTCGTTATCTTGAATTTGTTGAATTAATGATTCTCTACCACCAATAACTTGATATGATAATAAATTTTTGAAAATTACATTTGAAATAACATCTTCTTCTTCTTCTTCTTGTTGCTCTTCTTCTTCTTCTAACTGTTCATCATCTTGTTGTTGTTCTTCATCATCTTCTTTATTTTCATCATCTTGAATTTCAGCATTTTTAGTTTTAATAATCTTTTTTACGCTGTAATCAGAAATTTTCATAAATTAATATATAAATTTCATTGTTTGGATAATGTGATTTTTAAAATTAATTAAAGAATATTTCAGACTTACATTCTATAAAATTTATGCCATGAACTTGGTTTGAATAATAGTTCTCTAATTGATTCATGTTTAATTTGATTTATAGATTCAAAGTATAAACCTCTTAATGCTGATACATGTGTATTTTTACCTTGTAATTGATTTGTGAATGTTGCCGCCATGGTTGAAATAAATCTTGCACATAATAATTCATCATTTGATTTTGATCTAATTGATTTTTCTACTTTTTCTTCTTCTTCCTCTTCATTATCATCTTGCATTTCATAATCATCATCTTGTTGCTCCTCTTCTTCTTTTTCATCATTATTAAATGCTATTTTATTTTCATCATCATCTTCTTCTTCAACTTGTGCTACTTCCTCTTCTTCTTGTTCAATGATTGGTTCTTCAATTTCAGGTTCAACAATAACAGGTGCAGCTACTTTTTTTGCTTTCTTTAATACTGTTTGTTGTTTTTGTTGTTTTGAAATTGCTGTTTGATTTCTTTTTTTAGATTCAACCATTGTATTGTATATATCTTTTGTAGTGTTTTGGATGAATGAAAAATTAAAAAATCGTCGGTTTCGTTTTTTTTTTTTAGAAAAATAATTATTTTTAATTTTTTTTAATTTTTATCAAAAAAAATTGTTTTTTATTTTTTTATTTTTTTGAAATTAAATTCACTTGAAGACAAAAACACTTTATATATTGTGATATATAGTAAATAAATAATATAACAAACAATGTCATACAATGGTATTGGATTAAAGACAGCACGTGGTACAGGTACAAATGGATATGTTCAACGTAATTTATCATATGTCAATACAAATTATGTAAAGACAGATTACAATAGAAATAAAGAAAGAGAAGCTATAGCTGAACAACAAAAGAAATTACAATCACAGCCAATTAGAAAAGCAAATCAAGAATTAATTGAACATAATAGAAAGAGAAAAATTGAAGTATTAATTGCACAATGGGCTGAAGATAATGATCTATATGATAAATATAAAGATCAAGAAGAATTGGATGCATTGTTTGCAAAGAAAAGAGAAGAATTATTAGCTGAACAATTGGAAAATGATGCACGCGGTGGTAATAATGGTAGAAGCGGTGATGATTATTATGATAATAATGCAAAAGATTCACATTCAAGACAATATGCAAAAGAAAAAGAAATTCAAAGATTTACAGATGCATTCAATATGAAAGATTATATACCTGGTACTTCAATGGATAAACAATTACAGCAAGAAAAGAAGGAGAAAAGACATCAAGAATATTTAGAAAGACAAAAAGAAAGAGAAAGAAAACAAAAAGAATATGAAAAACAAAAAGAAAGAGAATTAAAAGAAAGAGAAAAAGAAAGAAAAGAAAGAAATAATAGATATAGAGATGATAATGATAATGGCAATGGTGATAGACTTGATAGAGGTAGAGATAGGGATAGAGATAGAGATTATAAAAGACAAAGATCAACTTCAAGATCACCACAAAAGAAATCAAGCAGCAATAGAAAATCATATAGAGATAGTTCAAGTTCACGTTCAAGATCAAGATCACCACAAAAGAAATCAAGCAGTAGCAGAAAATCATATAGAGATAGTTCAAGTTCACGTTCAAGATCACCACAAAAGAAATCAAATAATAACTATAGCAGTAATTATAGTAATAGTAGTAGATCATATAGAGATAGATCACCTGAACAATCAAAAACAACTACAACCTCAACAACCACCAACAAAACAAATGAAAATAAATATAACAATGAAAAATCAATATCACCACCAAGAAGTAGAGCAGGTGAAAGATCTCGTTCAAGATCACCTTCAAGATCAGTATCACCACAAAGAACAAAGAAAAGAGTTGATTCAGATGATGAAGATAATAATAGTAATAACAATAATAACAACAACAATGATGATGAAGATAAATATGCATCACCACCAAGAAAGAGAAGAGTTGATAGTGATGATGAAGATAATAAATCTGCATCACCACCAAGAAAAAGAAGAGCAGATAGCGAAGATGATCAAGATAAATCTGCATCACCACCAAGAAAGAGAAGAATTGATAGTGATAATGAAGAAAATGACAAATCTGCACCACCAAGAAATAGAAAAAGATTTGATAGTGATAATGAAGATAAATCTGCATCATCACCAAGAAAGAGAAGAGATGATAGTGATAATGAAGAAGATTCTCCACCAAGAAATAGAAGAAACAGATCATCTTCAAGAGATTAAAAATTATAATAAATTTGTAAAATAATAATATAAAAATTAAAAATTAAAAAACTATAATCTATAAACCTATATATTATTTTATTTTTAACAGATCCTCGTCGGCGTTTATTAATTAATTAGTATTATTATTTTTTAAAAATTTATTTTTACTATTACATTAAAAATTCACATGTACAATTTGTAGTGATGTAATATATGAAAATGAAGTATTAAAATGTAAAGAAGTAAGATATTATTTAGGTTTAAATATTAATTATTTATTTGTTATCACACCACCCATAGGGACATTGGTTTTGTATTGAATGTTGGATTAAATCATTAAAAAATAATATGTCATATATGTCTTGTAGAACACCAATTAAATTGAAGAATTAAGTAGAAATAGATTTTTGGAGGATGAGTTTAATAAAGTTGTTATTCGTTGTCCATTTTATTTTAAAAATTATAACTGTGAACTGATTTTCATGATGATGTTAATTTAATCAAGGATAGTAACTATGGTTGTAAATTTAGAAAATCACACTATTTTTATCAATTAACTTATACAATTGAATTGACCATAGAAAATTCATGGATAAATTAAATTGTCATCAAGAAAAAGAATTATCTAATAAAAATTGCAATCATAAGAAAAAATTTAAATAATTTCTAGAAAATCAATTAGAATAAACACACACAAACACAATGAACACACATAATAAAAAAAACACAATAGAAATATAAAAACATAACAATATAATATATACACTGGTAGTAGATAATAACAATAATAAAAACAAATAATAATTTACACAAACCAACATACACATAATTGAAGTAAATTTATTAATTTTTAAATTTCAAATAATTTTATTTTTGTAAAATTTAAATCTACCATTTTTACTATATTTAGATTAATCTACTACACATACATATAAAAAACATATACAAATAATTTTTATGTATAAAAATAGTATTGATATTATTTGTGGATGTAAACAATTAGCATGAAAAAAAAAATATTATTTTTTTTGAAAAAAACAAAAAAAAAAATGTTTGTGTTGGGTGTTGTTTACACATGCACATTTACACACACTCACACATATATACACACTAATAAAATCAACAAAGAATAAATTTTGACAAAAATTTTATTATGTTTTTTATTTAAAATAAAATTTTATATTTAATAAATTAAATTCAGAAATAAAAAACATATTAATAACAACTGCAGACATTCAGTTTGTTTATTTATTTAGTCAAATAACTACCACTACTACTACAAATAATAAAACAATTATAATATATATATATATCAATATATATAAACACAGGGCACAATGTTTTTTCTATTACTATTCTCACTTATGATTTCATCAATATTCCTAGTACCAATAGTATATATACTTTGCAAGATATGTGTAGTTAATAGAAATAGAATGATTAATTTACAATCAATTCGGAAATTAGCTCTAACAAGAATGGAATAATAATAATACAACAAATAATTAATATATATGGGTAAAAATGTGGTAAATTAAAAAAATGCAAAACTATTTTTCCCCTCCGATTACACAATGAAACTCCAAAAAAACAAACAATTGTACAATATATGATATAACATCAAATGCGCATTCTCCCCTTGTAATATAAAAAATAATAAAGTAAAATTGATTGGTGATAGTTGTTGAACGACTATTCATTAATATCCTTTTTAAATAATATATTTAATTTCTTTATTTTTTGTAAAGTTGACTGTTTTCCAAAAGTCAACCTGAAAGACATTGTTAATTAATTTCAATTTCAATATTAATTTATTAATTAAATTTTTAAGTTGTGTGAAAAATTATTTTTTTTATAAATTTTTCATATTTTTATGATTTTGTCTCTTTACATCACCCAAATAATAAACACAACACAATGATTAGTAATAATGATAATAATAACACACTTAATAGTAATAATAATAATAAATGTAATGAACACACAGTCGAGGATATAGTCGGAATATGTGTTCAATGTGATAATATACCAGTTTGTTTGAAATGTATGATGGGAAAAGGTATACACAATAAACATGATACTGATGAAATCTCAAATGAAATAGTAGAACCAATTTTAAAAGAATTACAAACAATCACTATACCAAAATTAAATGAATCATTAAAACATAGTAAATCACAATTAGTAGAATATGATAATCAATTAAATCATATAGAAGCTGAATATACTCTACATACACATAAAATCAAATCAATATTTCAACAATTACATAATAATATGACTTCAATTGAAAGAGATTTAATAAGACAATTAGATACTACATTAAATGAAAATAGAGATATACATTCAATTCAACATTCAACAATAAATAGTAATATTGAATTAATTGATATATTAAATACATCTTATAATAATAATTATCAACACAATAATATTGAAATTTTAAAACATAATCGTCAATGTAAAAAACTATTGTCAAAGAGTAATAATTCATCATCATCATCATCGTCGTCATACTTTAAACAATCACAACTTGATGAAAATATTTCAAATATTGATGAAATTAATAATTCAATTAAATCATTATTCACTATAAAAATAACACACTCAAATGATGAGGTAAAACAACCAACACTAGTACAATTACTACAAGAACTTCAACAAATACCGCCAAATTCAAAAGAAGTAAAATGTAAATATTCTATTATATAATTTTTAGTTCATATTAATGTTAACATCCAATTATTGAAATATAGGGGCAAAAATGATTTTACAATTAATTAGGGAAGGTGTTACTCTAAAAGAGGGTACACTATGTTTTGCGGCAGATAGTTTATCTAAATTATCAGTAGCATCATTCCCACCAACTGCAAATCGTTTAATGTTATTGGATGGATTTAATGAATCACTTAAATCAATACCCAAATCAATTAAACTTCTATATATATTTGATATTAAATTACAATTAGTTCCAGGTACAATACCAAATCATATAGAACAATTATTATTTTGTGATGGTTTCAATCAAACTATAACTAAAGGTATCATACCATCATCAGTTACTCATTTGTATTTATGTGATATTGTTAAACCATTGAATGATGACTCAATTCCAAATACTGTAAAAACTATCTATAAATCACTAACATTCAAACATTCTATTACATCAAATAAAACTTCTTATAATTGGATTGATTATGGTAAATATGAATATGTATAAATAAAAGTATATTAAAACTAAACAAATAAAGAAATACATGTAAATATGTAAATAAACAATATTTAAACTAATAAATAAAGAACAACACCAATCCAAAAACATTAACATTATCGCTTGAATATGAATGGCAAAGTATTGATTGTTGAAATAAAATCCTCATTATTTTTTGTAATATTTGTTATTTGTTTGAGTGAATCTGAAACCATTATAATTGTGGTTTATTTGAACAAATTATTATCAAATTTTTTTTTAATTATTTTTTTTTTATTTTTATTTGTTTGTTATTGAGTATGTATATATGATTATGATATGTGATATTATTAAGATAATGTTGGTAATAATAAATTTGTTTTTAAAGGTGAACTTGATGGAGAAAACAAATTACTATGTACATTTTGTTTAATTCTTAAAATACATGAAAGACCTTTTGATGATGAGGCAACATAAATATTACCATTATCTACATGTGCAATATCATTAAATGTTGAAAATGAATAAACATTATCAAATACGTTGTTATTACTACCGCTATTGTTACCACCACTATCTGAATTATCACTATCTAAACTACTATTATTATTATTATTATTATTATTATTATTATTATTATTATTATTATTACTATTACATGCGTTGTTGTTATTATTATTATTACTATTACTATTACAATTATTTATATTATCAGTTTGTTGATTTTCATCATTACTGTTTGTAGTACGTTGATTGTTGATGTTGTTGTTATGATGATCATTATGATCATTTGTTGAAATATTAGCAGGAAGTGATTGAATTATATTACCATTTAATAAAGTTCTAACTTCAATTAATGAACCAGATATACCCAATACATAAGCTGGTACTAATGGTAATGATGATGGTACTAATGCTAATGATGATGGTGTTGATCCCCATTTCAATTCGAATGATCTTGTTTTGTGACCACTTTCATCAACGAAAATACCAATATTATTAAAACATAGCAATATTTCATTATCCAATGATAATGCTTTTACAGGTTCAGAATCTGCCTTCTTGTAAAGTTCTTTAGTTGTTTGAGTGAATATATCAATTAATAGAAACTCCTTTGCGACACCAACACAAATCATACCAGGTGCAATTGCACACAATGTTTTAATTGTATCTGATACTTGAAGTTCTCTAGATTTGATAAATTCACCTTTATTCCATTCGTATAATATCAATGTCTTTTTCAAACCAACATACAATAATGTGATATCTTCTTCTTGACCCAACTGATCACCTTTTGTATACCCATAAACTGAACAACCTTTTGTACCAATAATCTTTTTCATTTTTATAAAATCATCATTGACACTACCACTGCTATTATTTAAACTATTGCCACTACCGCCAACTGTACTACCATTGCTACCATCAACATTACCAGTAACATTTATTAAATTTGCTGCCAGAATTCCCGATTTAGTCCATCTCAAGGAACCATATTGTACATTATTATTATTACCACCATTATAATTACTTGGTGAATTACCATAACTACCTCCACCACCAACTCCATTATTTGTATTACCACTACCACCACAATTTGGAATTGGTATACTATGTGAACCAGGTACAGAACTATTTGAATTTGAACTATTTAAAAATTTAAATTGATTGAAAATCGGTTCCATTTCATAGAAAACCAATCCTTTTGAAGTAAGTACTAATAATATTTTCAATGGTTTAACCAATGTTAATCTAGTTACTTCTTTAATATTTATAATCTTTTGAAATAATTGATCACCAGTTGACATATTTGTTTTTAATAAATAAATACTTTCATCTGTTGCAACTACCAATGTTGAATTATTTTCATCTGATTCCAATACATCTAAACAATTAATTTTTTCATTTAATGATTTTGAAAATAAAATTTCTGTATCAAATATCTGGTAAATCAAATGGTTAACGTTAATATATGATATACGTTATTATAATCATTCATTATAGTTATTTTGACTTACTTGTGGTTTTGAAGAATCTTTTAATTTGAAAAAACCAGAACCATATTTTGGATCTTTAATTTTTAATTCACGACCTTTAGTAATATTTGAAACTGATGATGATCTTCTTTTTGGTACAAATGATGACATTGAAGATGATGATTGATACTTTTTATAAATACTTTCCAATTGATCTTTAAATGTTCTTTTTAATTTTGATGCAAATGAAGGTGCTGAATAAAGTGCTGCTCTTTGTGCATTAACCACTGTAAACGTGCCATCAGGGAATTAGTATTAATAATATATAAATATATATATATAAATATTAATTACTCTGTGGTACACTTACATTTTGTAATTAAAAATTCTTTAAATGTTGAATTTTTTGGAAAAATTGAATGAGTTGGTAAAATTGGTCCAAATTTAGCAATACCATTTTTAATTACAATTTCAACATGATAATTATTCTCATCAGCTGGTCTAACAACTGCAAAAATATCTGCATGTGTTGGTATTAATGTTATTATTAGTACAAACATTTAACAAACAAGTGTGTTGTGGTAAAAATAATAGTAATAATAGTGAATACTTGTACATACGATTAAAATTTGAATTTACAGTTGAAGGATCCCATGGAACAATTGGATCATTGGGTTCACAATCATAAAATATAATTACAACAATATCATTACCAAGATGTCTTTTTCTTTCAATTTGTTGTGAATCTGCTTTTGAATGAGGTAACATTGTCGAAACATGAAACATTACTTCATAACCTTTTAAACTAGTATACAATGAATGTGTACCTGTTGTATTATTATTTACATCTAATCCACCTCTGTAACCTTTAAATGAATTAAGTACAACTTGATCTCCCAATATATTTAAAAATTCTGTCCATTTTGGACTATATTCATCTGTAAAATAATCAAATATTTGGTTAGTATAATATAGGCGACATAGTCAACACTAACAAACACTATTGCTTACTATTATTATAAAATTCATCTTCAGTTGATTGGCCAGGACGTGCTAATAGTAAACCAAATTTATAATATATTTCAGTTTGAGTTGCTTCTAAATCTTTAAAATCTTTTAATAAATCTGGTGAATCAATTTCTTTTATTTTCTTTATATTTTGTAATCTTGGTAATGCTTTTTTAATGATTTCATTTGGAGTTGCATTTGATTGTTTTTGTTTCAATTGAAACCATTGTCTTTCAATTCCATCCAATGTCCAAATTATTGTCTTGTAAGTGTATTCACCCTCAACACTATAATCTTCTTTTTTTATTGATGCTCCAAATATATCACCATTATCTAATGTACCTAAATAATTTTGATGTGATTTGCCAAGAAAATAATTATAGTACCATAATATACATTCTTCAGGATTTTCAACTACTGCAATATCTAAACTTATATCTGCAAATAATTGTTGATATTCATTACTATTTAATATTGGTGATTGTGGTGATTGAGGTTGTGATTGTGATTGTGTTCCATTACTATTGTTGTTTGTTGCATTTTCATCGACATGTTGCCCTTTTTCAACCCGCCAATTTTTAGTATTCTTTACTAAATTTATATTTTGAAATGTTTGCTGTATCATTTTAAAAATCGATAGTGATATAGTTAGTGTCAATGTTGTTATCATTAATTTAATTATATCATATATTTTAATTGTTACCATTTCTATGTATTTGTGTGTTTGTATATTTATGCTCACAACACCGTTTATATATTATATGTATATAATTATGTGTATGATGGGCAAACGCTTTGATGTTGCTAATACAATAAAAAAATAATTTGTTGTGTCAATAGTTAATGATTTCTTGGTTTCAAATAAGCGATTTGAAATTTGTGATAAAATTAGGACATTAAAAAAAAAATATAAAAAAAAAAAATGGCTTTTTGGTGAGGGTGTGCGAAAAAATAAAATGATTTTTTAAACAGTTTGTTGTGATTATGATTATATTAAAACAAATAAACTAATGAACGAATAAATGAAAGAAAGAAAACTAATTTAGTTTATTTCAACAATAAAATGAATATAATAATTATTATTATAATAAAAAATTATAAAAAAAAAAATAATAATTTGAAAAACACACTCTTTAAAAGTTTTGTTTCAATATCATGAAAAAAAAACAACCTAAAATAGAACACACAACATAGAAATTAGTTTCAATCGTATGATAAACACACATACACATTCACACAAGGAAAAACAATAATGTGCAAGAGGTGTGTTTTTTTTTTTATAAATCTGTTTTTATAGATATATATCTATATCTATATACAATCAATGAATTTTTAATTTTTTTTTTTTAAATAATAATAACGTCTTTCTTTATTATATCTATTTTTAACTGTTTTTTTTTTTATTTTTTTTTTTTCTCTTTTTTTATTATTTGATGTTGTGACACTAATTACTTGAAATACTACTATTATATTATTTATTTATACACATAATCTATAAGTGATATATCTACCAGCAGTTTCTGATGGTCTTACAATTTTAACTACATGACCTCTTGCAAGTCCATAGTATCTTGCAACTGGATCATTTGTTTGAATACGTGGTAATTGACTTTCTTTCATTTTACTATAATAATAATAATAATGAGTATATAATGTGATGTTTATAAACATATAAAAATTACTAGTACTTACTATCTTGTTAAAAGTTCTAATTTTTCTTCTTTTGTTAAAAGGATATGTTTTGGAACCAATTGATGATGAGTGATATTTACAAGTAATTCAGCTTCATTAAATTGTTCAAGGGTGATTTTCTTTTCTTGAGAAAATTCAGCCAATGCTTGTTTGGCAAATGGTGTAATATTTTGTTGAACTACAATGATTGCTCTATTTCCTTGACGTTGTTTCATAGTTTCAACGTATTTTTTAATTTGTTGAACACCAACTTTTGGTTGATCTGGAAAGAATACAAAAATAGTGTCTGTTGGATCATCCTTTTTAACACAATACATATTTAAATCTTCACGTGTTTTCAATGGTTCTCTTAATTCTTGATCAACACCTGATACAATATAACCACGATCTGATAACATTTGTAAAACTGTTTTACGAATTTGTGATATTCTACCTGTATCTTCCATTCTCTATTTGTTTGTATATTTCTATATTTCTATAATTCCTATATTTCTGTTGTTGTTGTTGTAGTTTTTATATTTAATTAAATAAAAGATAAACTCTTTCTCTTTTATTTGAATTTATATATATAACATAAAAAAACGAATTTAAAATAATAATTTGAAAAAAAAATAAAAAATTTCAAAAAATTGTTTTTTTTTTTTTTTTTTCCTCAAACGAAAACATATAAATAATTATTTATTGATCAAGTTTGGAAATGAAAATATATTAACTATACATTTGTAATAATTAATATATTAGTTATTATATTTCCTTTTCCAAACCTGATCAATTAGTATTTATAAATTTCCATTTTATGATGTACTGTATATAAATACTTTAACAATTATATATAATTATATTATATTTCCATTTATTTGAATTGATAAAATAAAATAATTAATTATTATTCGTCGTATACCAGTGTAACCATGTTAATACCTTATATGAATATAATAAAAAAATAAAATCATTTGTGTGGCTGGCTTTTTATTTGAAGTTTAAATTTTCTTTTTTTTTTTTTTTAAAATTTTTTTTTTTGCATATTAAAATTTTTTTATTTTTTTATTATAATTAATTTGTGTTTTTGTAAAAATATTTTATTTTTTTATAATATAAACACACATAACAACACATACACAATACATTCAATAGTTTTTTTAGAAAAAAAAATAAACAGTTTATAAAAGCTATATATTTTTTTTTGTAATATTATTTATTATACATACCACCAACTTCACAATTTATTTATTAAACGAGTACTGGTAGTAGTAAAAACAACAAACAAAACATAATAAAATGGATACTGTTATTAAAAGTTATATTAAAAAAGGGTAAGAGATTGAAATATATTTATTAGATATAGATGGAACAATTGTTCATTCTTGTATGAAACTAATATCGTTTCAAATTACTTAGCAAAGATGCAGTATTAAATACACCTGAGATTGAAAGAAAAGTAAGAGATGCAACATCAAATGATAAATGGGGACCTTCGGGTACACAAATGTCAGAGATTTCAAGAGCATCATATAATTAGTATGTATTTAATAATATTGTTGAACATTAGTGTTATATTCATTATAAAACTAACTCAACACTTCATTGCTTTGTCATATAGTGAATGTTTTCCAATTATTATGGGTGTAATTTGGAAAAGAATTAATGATCCAGGTAAATTTTGGAGACACGTTTATAAATCACTTCTTTTAATTGATTATTTAGTTAGAAATGGTTCACCACAAGTAATTAGAGATTGTAGACATCATACAATGGAAATTAAAACATTGGTTGAATTTCAATATATTGAAGAAGAAAAAGATGTTGGTTTAAGTGGTATGCTTATATTTATTTAATATTGTTATTGTTGTTGTTACAACACCATTACTAATATTCTGATTAAAAATTTTGATACAGTTCGTGAAAGAGCAAAACAAGTTATTGATTTATTACAAGATGATCAAAGAATTAAAGAAGAAAGAGATAAAGCAAAAGGTAATCAAAATAAATATGTTGGTATTGGTAATGATAGTGGTAGAGATTTTGGATATTCGAACCCATATGGTGGAAGTGGAGGTCATAGAGAATCTTATGATTCAGATCCATATAACAGTAATAGTCATAGAGAATCATATGGTGGTAACAACAGCAGCAGCAACAACAATAGCAGAGAATCATATTCTAATAACAGAAGAAATTCATTTGGTAATGAAAGAGATAACAATTATAATAGTAACAATAATAATGGAAATAATAATTCATCATATGATTCAGATCCATATTCAAATACAAGAGCAGAATATGAAAATTATAGTAATAGAGCAGCAGGTAAGTTATTTCAATATTGGTTATAATTTAAAAATTATAATAAAAAAACTAATCAGGAAAAATTTTACAGAAAGAAGAAATAACGAATATGAGGAGCACAACAACAATAATACATCAAGTAGAGGTAATAATAATAACAACAATAATAATAGCAACAGCAGCAGCAACAACAATAATAACAATAATAATACAAATGGTAGACCTAGAGCAGCAAGCGGAGGTAATTTAGGACCAGCACCAGTAACACCAAATTTCCAATCGACACAACAACCAACATTAATAGATTTTTCAGAACCATCACCAGTTAATAAACCAATTGTATTTGATCCATTAATGGACCTTGGTAATAACAATGTAGGTAACAACAACAATAATAATGGCGGTTTTGGTGGATTCCAAAATGGAAATGTAAATAATAATGTAGGTTTCAACTTTAATCAACAACAATCACAACCACAACAACAACAAAATGGTAATAACTTCCTTCAATTAACATCACAACAACAACAACAACAACAACAACCAAACAATAATAATTTCAATAACTTTGGACAACCACAACAACAAGCACAACAATTTGGACAATTCCAAAATTCAGCAATGCAACAAAATAAAGATCCATTTGCAAAAACAGATGAATTTGGCGATTTTTCAGCACCAAATGGTTCAGCAGATTTCAATCCATTTGAACAAGCAAACAGTGATTTCTCTGCAAGTGGAAACAGTGGTCAACAAAAACCAAAAGATACAAACGATCCATGGAGTAAAAAAGATCTCTTTGATCTTTCAAATTTAGGTAATCAAAGTCAATCACCAACTACCAACCAAAATAACAATCAACATAATAATACTCGTAGTCAACCTGCACGTGTTGCCAATGGTCCAATCACATCAGCTGGTAGTACAATACCAACAATGAGACCAATGAATCAACAAGTTGTTGGTATGAATCAAGGTATGAATCAAGGTATGGGAATGAATCAAGGTGGATTCAATCAAGGTGTTGGTATGAATCAAGGTATGGGTATGAACCAAGGTGGCTTCAATCAAGGTGTTGGTATGAATCAAATGAATCAAGGTGGTTTCAATCAAGGTGTTGGTATGAACCAAATGAATCAAGGTGGTATGGGTATGAATCAAGGTGGATTCAATCAAATGAATCAAGGTGGTTTCAATCAAGGTGCTATGAATAATAATATGATGGGTGTTAATAATATGAATAGACAACCAACTACTGGTAGCATGGGTTCAAACAATGCAAATAGATTCTTTTAATAAATCATAATTAATAATAATAAAAATAATAATATACCAATACAATCCGATTGTTTAATAAAAAAAAATAAGCAAGCAAATAAAAGTTTTAAAAGAGAAAGAGAAAAAAAATAAAAATAAATATTCAAATAATAATAACAAACAACAGTAACAAATAAATAAATAAGATTTTTTAAAAAAAAAAATAAAAATATAAAAGCATAAACCCTTTATAATTTATTAATGCTCCATAGGTTCCATTGGTGACGGTTGTGGTTGTAGTAGTTGTGGTTGTTGTGCTTTTTGTTTTTGTTGTTTTTGTGATATTTGAGGATTTGATAAAACAAAACTTTGAATAATTGAATCTTTTTGAAGAAGGATTTCTATGTTTCCATTTATTTTTCCAATGTCTAAATATATAGATTCAAGATGCTTTTTTTATTTGATAATAATAACTAGTTAGTTAATTGAAATTGAAAAACACAAATGTGTATTGAATGTTTATTTTGGTTACTACTATACTTTTGAAATTAATAAAATCAATGTCTCTTTCTCATTCTCTAATATTTCCCTTGATAATTCCGTTGCCATGTTGTTGTTGTTTCCTGTTATTTTATTTGTTTATCTATTAAAGTTATAACTTTTACATGATGGTGCGTGTGTATTGCAGAAAATCAAAAAATAAAAAAAAATCAAAAAATAAAATTTTTATTAACAAATTATAATAATATTGCTTAATTAAAATTTAAAATAAAAAAACAAACGGATATATATAAATACAAACTAAAAAATAAAACACATACACACACACAAACACAAATATTTATACATGTTTGATTTTTTGGGTTATAGTTATTAAATTCAAGGAGTTTAAATACTTGATTTTATTTCAATTTACCGAATTAATTATATATTCTAATGT
>JABXES010006243.1:0-26777 GCA_013375695.1 Dictyostelium brefeldianum
TTAAAATTTATTAAATTAAAAAAAATAAAAAAAAAAAAAAAAAGATTGTCAAAAATCATTTTTTTCCCAAACAAATTTTTTTTTTTTTTTTTAATATTTTTAATTTTTTGTATTTTTTTGCTGTAAAAAAATCAATTACCACAAGCTAAATAAAAAAATTAAAAAAATTAAATTTCGCTTTTTTTGAAATTTTACAAAAAAAAAAAAAGGTTCTATTTAGTTTTTACTTCTTTTTTAAGGTGTTGTTATTATTATCATTGTGTATTATTATTAAATTTTTATTATTGTAAAAAGTCTATCTTTGTATTTATGTTTTTTTAAAATATTAAAAAAAACACACCACACTTTTTTTATAAATTTATTAATTTTCATTCATTAACTAAATTTCAAAAATAATAAACAACAACAATAACAAATAATTAAAATGAAATTTCGGAATATTATATGTTTAATTATTTTATTTATATACAATCTAAACTTTATTAATTCAATACCATTAGATAATGGAAAGTTTTGGTATGTGTTGTGTTAAATATATAGAAATTTAGTTAGTGTCATATGACATCACACTAATTATTATCATCATCATTATTATATATAGGCACATTACAGATACACATTATGATTTTTCATATGTTACAGGTGGAGATACATCAAAGAATTGTAGAGAAGTTACATATAAAAGTAAATACGAAGGTACAGGTGCTTCTTCAATAGGAAGTTATAAATGTGATACTTCGTTTCAACTTTTAGAATCTGTATTTGAATTCATGGTAAAGACTCAACCAAATCCTGATTTCATAATTTGGACTGGTGATGGTATGTAGTGATACTTTTTATAACACTCATATGAGATGTATACAAGTTTTCCTAACACATATTATTACTTTTATAGATGTACCACATTTAGAGAATAGTCAATTAAATCAATCATTAATATTACTTTCAATTTCAAATATGACTTCATTAATTCAATATTATTTCCCAAATGTACCTGTTTACCCAAGCATTGGTAGTATGTATTAATAATATATTAATAAGTAATCATTAGTTATTAGTTATTAATATCGTTATATATACAGATCATGATTCATATCCACAACATCAAATTGGAGTAGGTCCAAATTGGTTATTTAATTCAGTTGCAACAATGTGGACACCATTCCTTTCAAATGAATCAATTGAAACATTTAAAATTGGTGGTTACTATAGTGAATTAGTATCACCTGGTTTTAGAATTATATCTGTAAACACTGTATTTTATTATAGTGAAAATAAACAATGTTTAAATATGACTGATCCTGCTGGTCAATTAGCTTGGTTAAATTCAACTTTGTCAAATTCTTCTGAAAATGGTGAAAGAGTTTGGATCATTGGTCAGTATGTATCTTTAGTTATTGTCATTGTAGTTATTACATTATTTGATCCATTGATTTACTAACAATTTTTAATATATACAGTGTACCACCAGGTTATAATGAAAAATATGACATTTTCAATTTTCATAAACAATTTAATGATGCATATTTATTCTCATTTTCAGAGTATGCACATATAATTGAAATGCATATATATGGACATGAACATACAGATTCATTTAGATTATTTTATAGTGATACAGATTTATCAGGATCAGAACCAACTGGTGTTATGTTTTTAAGTCCAAGTTTAACACCATGGATGACACCATATTTACCAACTTTACCAAATAATCCAGGCATAAGAATGTATCATTATAATACAACTGATTTCTCATTGAAAGATTATGATCAATTTTGGACAAATTTAACCGATAATATCATTACAAACACCATTAATTGGCAATTGGAATATCGTGCAACTCAATTTTATAATATTGAAAATTTAAGTGCAATGTCAATGTATGAAGCATATTTAGTACTTCAAGCTGTACCTGAACAATTGTCTAAATATTATTTTTACAATTCTGTAAGTTATCCAATTAAAAATGGATCATGTGATGAAATTTGTAAAAGAATTCAACTATGTTCAATTGGTCATGCTACAACAAATGGTTTTTCATTTTGTTTAATAAATTTACATCAATTAACAATTAATTAATTGTAAATAAATAAATAAATAATTAAATAAATAAATAAATAGTATATACAAATAAAATTAAATTAATTTTATTTGTTTTATTTTAACAATAACTGCTGCAGTTTCATTTAATTTAAATTTAATCGTGCAAATAAAAATATCTCCAGCTTTGTCACCTTTTTTAAATTTTTTTTTTCCCAACTTTTTTTTTTTCTTTTCAATTTTTCATTTTCATATTCATTGCAATTTATATATACACATAATGAAAGTTTTATATTGTTTATTAGTTTTAGTTTTAGTTTTAGTTGCTGCTGCTTCAGCTGCAAAACCAAGGTAATTTATAATATGACATCATTAGGAAAATGAAATTGATTAAAGGTAGTTGTTACTAATCAATTTATCAACATACACAACAAACAGTGATAAACTTCAAATTGGTGTTAAATTTAGACCAGAAGTATGTGAAAAAAAAACTAAAAAAGGAGACAAATTAAAAATTCATTATACAGGTACATTATTAAATGGTGAAAAGTAAGTGGTACAACATATACAAACAACAACAACAACCTCCTCTTTATTTTTAGCTAACCAAAATTATCATAAATTTAAAGATTTGATTCATCTGTAGACAGAGGACAGCCATTTGACTTCAAATTGGGGGCTGGTCAAGTAATTCAAGGTTGGGATGCCGGCTTACAAAATATGTGTGTAGGAGAAAAGAGAAAATTAACAATCCCAGTAAGTATAGTATACTTAATCATTCATTCATTCATCATCATCATTATCACTATTTAATTATAATCATAGTATTGTTATTAACTAATAACAACTATTATATTAATATAGCCACACATGGGATATGGTGCACAAGGTGCAGGTGGTAAGATTCCAGGTAATTCTCATTTAGTTTTTGAAACTGAATTGTTAGAAATTAACTAAAACACACAACCAAACTCATCTCATCTCATTTCAAAATTAATAAATATTATACAAATTTGTACTTTAACACAAACTATATTATCATCTTTCATTTACATATATTAAAATGATCAAACAGTGATCACTCAATTATAGATTTAATATATTGAAGATTTATTATTTTATTTGTTATTATTTTATTTGTTATTTAAATTAAATATATGTTATTATTATATAAATATATCATTTTGAATTTAAATATGTGATAAAGATAGAGTAGTAGGAAAGAGATAGAAAGGGATAAAGATAGTAATGTGCGTATTATTATTATTTATTACTAAATTATTATTATATATTATTATATTATTTATTAATTTAAATCTTCAACACCACTACCAGTACTACTACCACTTTCATCGCCACCATCTTCACGTAAAGTTGGAGGATCAGAATTACCAGGTGAAATAGTTTCCATTGGAATTGTAACTTCATCTTCAATGATTGGTTTACCCATAGTTTCTTCAACAAGGAAAAATGTTAGTATTAAACCAACAAATGCAATTGCACCACATACAATCAATGTTTTACCAAGTCCATAATTTACAAACAATGGTTTAATTGTAGCACCACCAATTACAGCACCAATTTTACCTGCAGCAGCGGATAAACCATGACAAGTTGCACGTATTTTAGTTGGGAATGATTCAGATGGTAATACAAATGTAGTAGTGTTTGGACCAGCATTACCAAAAAAGAAAGTAAGACCATACAATATGATAAACAATGCTTTAATTCTAACTATATGGTCATATGAAATACCCATAACCATATAAGTTACACCAAGTAATGCAAACCCCAACATTTGTAATTTCTTTCTACCCAAACGATCAATCAATGCAATACCAACGAAATAACCAGGTAAACCAATCAATGCTAAATACAATGAAACCAATGTTGTATTCCATATTTTATCATATGTATTGGTAGCATCATCCAATCCAATCAATGATACAATTGTTCCATTAAATAATCCATTTGCGTAAAAAGTAATATCAAATATGAACCAACCACCTGCAGTACCCAATAAAGTTTTCCAATATTTCAATACATTTAACATCATTTGTTTTTTTTGAATTTTTGCTTTTTGTGAAAAACTATTGGTTTCCTTCATTTTAATTCTAAAGTAAATCATGATCAATCCAGGTATACCACCAAAACCAAGGGCGAGACGCCAAACTAAATCAATATGATCAGGACCACAAATTTTTAATAATATAATTACAACAATTGGTGATAATATAATACCAAGTCCTTGCATTGAAAATACCGATGCAACTTGACTACCACGTTTTCTATCACTACTACTACTTTCACTTGAAATTGTAGCAGACAATGGATATTCACCACCAATACCAAATCCTAATATAGTTCTCCACAATGTTAACATACCAAATATATTTAATGCTGCTGTATCAAATGAAACTGAACTTGCAAATGCTCCAACTATAATAAATGATAATGTAATTATAAATCCAATCTTTCTACCAATTCTATCTGCTAAAATACCAAATACAATTTGACCTGCTACCGCTCCCCACAATGCTCCTGTTGATACCATTGATGAATCACCACTGCTCTCTTTATATAATGATTGTAACATTACTAATACTAAATTAATTACAAATAAATCATATGCATCACATAAAAATCCTTTAAATTTAAATAAATATGTATTAGTATATTTGTGTGTATTTATATTAGTATATACTATGTTACTTACCAGTACCAGCTACTATAGTTTGTTTTAATTGAGCTAGCACATTCTTTTTAATTGAAGAAGTATGTTTAACATTATTATTATGAAGTGTTAATAAATCTGTACTATTATTTATTTTATTTGATTCAATATCATTATTGTTGTTGTTATTGCTATTATTTTCGTCATCACTAACAAATGAAGAATTATTTGTCATATTATTATATATAGATGTGGTGGGATATGATGATGCAATAATATTACAACTGTTATTATTTATTTGATTATTGTTATTATTTGCAGTTGATATTAATAATGGTTGACTGTCCTCTGCCTCCTCCTCCAATAAAATGTTATTGTGGAGTTGTTGTTGGTTTTGTTGGTTACTATCATCATAATCTTTTGTAGGTAACGAAATATATTCTTTACTCATAGTAGTGCCTACTAGAATATAGTGGTGTTATTGATATTTTTGTTATTTTGATAAGATTCCCGTTATTTTGCCGTTATTTATTATTATATATTTATTCGGAATTAAAAAGTGGACTTTTTTATTTTTAAATAAGAAAAACTGATCGATTTTTTATCTTTTATTAAAATTTTCGTACAAGCACTATAACTTTGGGAGTATAAAAAAGTCTGAAATGTAAAAAACTAATTTTATGATAGTTTTTTTTATGTTTTCTGTTTATTGTTTTTATTATTTACACATGGCTTATTATCGTAGTTGAAGAAAAAAAAAAACAAAATTAAAAAAAATTAAAATAAAAAAATTGTTGGTGTGTACATGTAAAAATTTGTGTAAGCTGGGTAAATTAATATAAAAAAATATAAAATTAATTAAAAAACATTTTTTTTCATTACCGAAGAAAATTTGCATCGGCTTTATTCTTTTTTGTAATAGCAGTGACAATAATAAAAACAGTAATAAGACTTTTTGTGTTTATGATATCAATATACATACATTTCGAAAAGGGGGTTTCACATTTTGCAGTGTATCATTATTATAATCATATTTTTCATTATCGATATTTTCTATATTTATTGGAGAAGTGCTTGTACAAGCATTATTTGTAATTTTATCATTGTATATATTATTATTACTGTTACTATTTTGTCCTAAATCCATAGTTTTTATTTATTATATATTGTTATTGGTACTATTATTTGGTATTATTATTTTTATTATTTATTGGTACTCTGCTATGTGTAGGCAGTCAGATATTGAAATAAAAATAAAATGATAATGATGAAAATTAAAATTTAAAAATTATTTAAAAATAAAAAAAGGTGATAATGTTAATATATATTTATTGTTTTTATTAAAAATTATAAATTGCATATTATAAAATATCAATGATTTAGAATGTAATGAACCAAATAAATAAATTAAAATTTAATTCTATTTTTTTTTTCTCTTTTTTTTTTATTAGATTCCAAGTGATTAAAGATCCAAAAACAAAATGTAATATATTATTATTATTGTTATTATTAAAAAAACATATAACAACATACAAATACATTATAATATCTTTATATGATAGTGTGTATTTAAAATACATGTTGTTTTATAAATCAAGATATTACAAACTAGTTTTAAAAAAATAAACACAATGTGTGAATTGTAGTGTATGTGGTATAGTAACATTGTAGTAGGTGGTAAAAAGGGGTATGTAATTAATTGTCGATATCTTGTTAATTTTATTTAAATTTATTAAAATTTTTAGTGGTGGTGTAAAGGGGGGTAATGTTATTTTTTTTTAAAGTATATGCATGTTGCGAACTATTCTTATTTTTTAATATTGTATATCACACATACACACGTTCACACATATATACATATTAATATGTTTGGTTATTAAAAGGTGTAGGGGATAATATGTACAACGAAAAGAAAAAACAATAACAAACAAAAAAAAAAGATTATTGATTATTTTATACAATTTATATTGTATATGTATGAACTACTAAACAATATTTGTTGTTATTATTTTTTTTTAAATCTTTACCCAATGATGATTAATATATTCTCTACTTTTTATTATTGTCATTACAACTGAATCTTTATTTTAAATATTAATAATTATTATCCTGTTATCGTTAAATAATTTAAAATTTTAAAAAAAACAAAAAGAAATCTAGATTTATTACGGTTAAAAGGGGAAAAAAAAAAAAAAAAAAAAGAAAAAATATTATTATTACATTTATATATTTATTTAAAGAAAGGGGTGTTTTTTTAAACTATATAGTTATTTATTTATATATAATTTATTTATACTACAATATTTATTTATATTTATTATTTAATTTTTTTTATTTTTTGTTAATAAAATAGTACAATTGTACTATGATAAATAATTTATTTAACTACCCAAAGTATTACTTTTCTCGATTAGTTGTAATTTATGTATATTTATTATTTTTATATTGTGTTTCAAATTCATACTTTTTCTTGTTTAATTTGTGGATCATAATATAAATATAAGTTATAATATAATTTAAATTATATATTTTTATTTATTGAAAGCAAGCAAGTAAGCGAGTCACATGGATCTATTTTAAATTGATAATATTTGAATTTCAATTTAACAGTATGAAGTATTTGAATTTATTTCTTATTTCCCAACACCCCCTATTACAAATTGTGTTTTAGGTATTTTTGAAAATATAATTTTAAACCAAAAAGATATTAATAATATCACAATACATTTAATAAATTTATTTTTTAATTATCATATACCAACACTATATATTCAGATATATAAATTTTTATCCAATTAATATAAATATAAATTTAAATAAATAAAAATAATTTTTGTGTTTTTTTTTATTTAAATATATATATAGATAAACACACTCACCCCACATTCACACGCATACAATTACATATACATGAGCACACGGTTTTATATTTCTATATTTAAATAATAAAAATACTTGTAGAATAGTATTGTTGAAAAAGTGGTGTGTTGTATTTTTTCATTCTTTTTTTCAAAGATTTATTTTTATTATTATTTTAATATATATTGGTTTTATCAAGTTTTTAACAAAATATTTTAATACTCTCTGATATATTAGAGGTATAAAATTAAAATATATAAATACACCACCATAAATTATCTATTAATATCAAAAAAGAACATTTTGTTTTTTTAATAGATGCACATTATTATTTTAAAAAATCAATGATATAAATAAATAAATCTGTAAAATGGAAACACCCAAAGTCAGTTACATCAAATAATTAATACTTTTTTTTAGTGTGTTTCAATTTCTAAAAGTCAATATATCTCATACCTATTGTCTTATAAATAGTACGTTTTTTTTTATTTATTATTTTTTAATAATAAAATACTTTTGCCCTTTTTTTTTAAAATAATTATTATTTTAAAAAATCAATATAAATTGTAGTACTACAATATTTTTAAAGATAATATAGAAGATTATGTGATATAAATTTAAACACCAACACTAAATTATGATGATTATGTTAACATAATTATAATAATTTTAATTTTTTGATTATTTAATTTTAATTTATTTATTTTAAAAAATACTTAACACTATAAATATTGAGTTACTTTATCATTTTTAAATCATTTTAAAATCAATAAACATTACATTTCACTAAATAAAATGAATAAATTATTTGTATCATTATTAATTATAGGATTATTATTTGCTGCTGCTGTAAGTTTTAATAACAATATATTAAACATTTTAAATTTGAATTTAGTTATTAATTTTTAAATAAAATATCTTTTAGTTTGGTCAAACATCAGGACCAAGTTCAGCATGGGCAACTACATCGTCAACTACAACAGGATCACATAAATCACCTGCTGTTCATAAATCAAATGGAGGCCAAGGAAATGCAAATATTGGTAAATATACATATTCATTTTTCTAAATATAACTAACTATTATATAGTTATTAATAAATACAACATATAGACATTGAAGCAAATGCACAATTAGGAGATGCATTAGGTATTCATGCTAGAGCACAAGCAGATATTGGTAATTCAGTTCAAGCAAAGGCTAAAGTTGATGTTAAAGCATAAATTTAGAATTATATTTTTTCTATTTTTTTTTTTAACATTTCAAAATTTAAACATTACAATTACTATTACAAACAATTCCTTTTTTTATTTTGTAATTGACCAAACCAATTTATATATAAAGAAAAAGAAAAAGAAGAAGAAAATGTTAAAAATTAAATTAATAAATATTATTTTATTCACATTTAAATAAATATTTCAATAAGAAAAAACAAATTGTTATTTATATATTTTAAACATACATACACAAATACGTTCATAAAAAGAAAATCGCAACACACAAGCGCACCACTAAATTTTATTTTTACAATTTATTTATTTAAATCTAATAAACATAATCCCACACAATCGAAAAAAAAAACACACACATGCTCACTAGCACACCTAAAAAAAACAACCCATTTGTGAAATAAATTAATATTTCCACACCCAATTGGCACAAAAAAGTCAATGTACAAGTAAACAATGCTTGCTCATCCAGTGTAACAACTATCAGGTACACCAATAAACTCAAGATAACAAATAAATTAGGAATGTTACACCTTTTATTTTATATATGTATTTAATTAATATAATTAATTTTTCACACAACCTCCTACCAATAAAAAAACCAATAGCAATGGATATTATGTTATTGGTGTATATATCTTTAATGGGGTGCACATTTGAATTATTAAATTTATCCTCATATCCTAAGAGTAGTATATATACATTATGTATATAATTGATGATTGAAAGTAAAGTTATGATATTCTTATTTTCACACCAAACCAACCACCGCCACAAAAATAACAACAACACCAAAAATACCCGATCACAACATATATGTTGTGTTTTAAAAAACATTTAAACTTATATTAATATTGTAATATTGGAGTGGGTGGTTAATTAATTTTTTTTTTTTTACAAATATATATAAAATTTTAAATATAGTAAATATTGTGATGGTCACCCTTATTCGCCATTTATTCAACACATAGTATGCTCACACAAAATATTTAAACTTTTTGTTTTTTTCATTTATTTGTTTGTTTATATTACTACTTTTAATAAAAGATAATATTGAAAAAAAAAAAAAGGTGGTTGGTTTGTTTTTATTGTTGTGTTTCAATTATTTTTACACACCGTTTTAAACACACACTGTCCTAATATTAGGGTAGTATTCATTTCTTACCAACCCACACAAACTCACTAAAAATAAACACAACAATTGTTCTATCTAATGTAATTTTATTATTTTAAAATTTATTTTATCAATGTTTATCATAGATACCTAAATTCCAAATAATAAATATCACACGTTACGTAAACAAACTATACACAACCAATAATTAGGTACTCCATTATTAGTAAAACATACAACACACCAACACACAAACCACAAATACCCTAACTCACCAAAATTTTAAATGATAACTTGTTCTTTTTGGGGTTTCGTAATTTTATAAAAGTCTTTATCTCAAATAAAATATAAAAGTAAATTAAATTAGTAGTTTTTTTTATTTTAAATTGTCAATCTATTTCTATTTATATATCAAATTTATTTATTTATTAATTAAAAAAACACAAACATTGAATTAAAAAAAACAAAAAAAAACAAGTAACAAAATTTAAATTAATAAATTAATAAAAAAATAAAAAAAAACAATTTACAAAAATAAAAAAACCAAGCAAATAACAACTAATACAACAATAGATAATCTATTATCTATTGTATATTTTAATAGTAATAATAATAATAATAATAATAATAATATAAAATTATTGTAAAATAATCATTATTTAATAATGAAATTTAAATTTATTTTTTTAATAATTTCAATTTTATTTTATATAAATAATATTAAATGTAATGATATCATTCCAAATTCAACAACTACAACTACAATTCCAACAACAAATAACAATAATTTAAATGAACCAAAATCAATTCAAACTATAATTGATTATTATTTTGACAATTTTTTGGTTTCAGCATTGGGTAAAAAATTTTTTAGTAAAAAACGATTTATAATATTTAATCAATCAAGGATTGATTCAAAAACATTACCATCTTCAGCATCATCACTGGGCCAAGAACAGTCAATTGGATATCAATGTCAACACGATGAAATTAAACATAGATTTATTAAACCAACCAAAAGATTAAATAATCAACATCATTACAGGAAAATAACGATACCATTACAAAATAGTGATAAAGAATTATTAATAAATAAATATATAATCAAACAAGAGGATGATCCACAACAATTTGATTCATCTTTATCAAAAGAATCAACTAAAACAAAAAATAATAATAATGTTGAAAAATTACAAAAACCACCACCATTACAATCATTTAATAAACCAACGTCACAATCACAACAACAACAATTTAATATTTTAAATAATAAAAATTTATTAAACTCAATATTGGAAAAGAATTCAATTAGATTTTATATAAATAATACATATATAACTAGTAAAAATGATAGATTTGCATGTCATTCAATTGGTGAAAGAATAGTAATGGGATTTAGTGGGGTAGCAAAAGAAGATTGTCGTGCAGATTTATTTAATGGTGCAATATTGAATAGTCCATGTTTTTATAGTTGTCAAGAAAAAGATGTACAATCATTAGATTTACAAATACTACTTCAAGAATATGTGGTAAAAGCAACATTTGATATATTTTCAAATATTATATCAGTAAGAAATCCAGATTCAACATTGAAATTAGTTGCTGATATTGATGAACCAAGGCCAGTACAATGTACAAGAGGTGTTGTAATACCAGAACATTTGTATAATGTTGGTATAAATAATACTGATCATTATGTATTTATAACGTCTAGACCAACACCTGATTTAATGACAATTGCATATTCATTGATATGTGATTCACCAATTGTTTATTATGGTGATGGTCATGAACAATGGATTTACGATAGACCAAGAGTTAGTGTATTGAATTTCAATCCACTTTATTTCACTCGTATTTTGGAATCTCAATCAAAATGGACATTCAACCAATTTATGCGTGTTGGTATTCATGAAATGGTACATTCATTGGGATTCTCTTCATCATTGTATAGTAGTTTTATTAATCCTGAAACTGGTATTCCATATGCATTCAATTTACCAATTACAAAAACAGTTACTGAAAACGGGGTTTCCCCATTGGGTAAACCATTTTCAAGAGAAAAATATTTAATTACTTCACCATCTGTTGTAAATTATACAAAAACTTATTTTGGTTGTCCTTCAGCAGAAGGATTTGAATTGGAAGATTATGGTGGTGCAGGTACAGCAGGTAGTCATTGGGAAAAACGTGCGGCTGAAGAAGAGATTATGACTGGTTATATTTCACCAACATTACCATTGTCTCGGTTAACATTATCATTTCTTTATGATACAGGTTGGTATATTCCAAATTTTAATTTCTCTGAATCTCATAGATGGGGTAGAGGATTAGGTTGTGATTGGTTAAAAAATTGTGAAAATGGATCATGGAATCATCAAGGTTACTTTTGTGAAAATTTTCGTGAAATGGGTTGCACTGCAAATAGATTAGGTAAAGGTATTTGTCAAATTGTTCGTTATCAAGATACAATACCAATTAAATATCAACATTTCAATTCAACTTCCATTGGTGGTAGTAATCGTGCATCTGACTATTGTCCATACTTTCAAATTGTTCATTCATTAAATTGTCCATCTTGTTCCTATTGTTCAAATTCTGAAGAAACTCCAAATAAACAAATAAAAGAAGAATTTGGTAAAAATAGTAAATGTTTTAATTATAATATTATTTATTTAAATTATGAACAAGCAACAACAAGTACTACAACATCATCAAGTACAACTACAATTAGTACTACTACAAAAACTACTACTGTTACAACAAATACAAATACACCAATATTTACAAATCTTGTATCAACATCAGCACAGTCATCAACGTCACAACTATCATCACCATTATCATTAAAACAACAAACACCTTCAATATCATTAACTCCAACTGTAACTGTAACTGTAACTCCTACTCCAACTCCTACTACTACTCCAACACAATCAATTGAAGAATCACAATCACAATCACTAAATAACCCATCTACTGGTGGTGAAGCACCTATATTTCAAGCACCTATAAAAAGACCACCAAGACATATAATGAAACATAAAACTGTTACTTCTACAACAAATAATAATGCTGTTGATAAATATGGAGTTGATTATAGTGATATTGATGATGATGTTGATTTTGATGATGATTATTATGATTATGATGATATTAATGAAATCAACTTTAATAATGTTGTCAAGTCAATTAAAGTTGTAAAACAACAACAACAAAATATATTACCTTCCACTTCTTCTACAACTACTACAACTACCACTACCACTACCAATACTAAAAGTAATATACCAACAACAACACAACCACCACAAACAACACAACCAGCAACAACACAACCAATACAACCAAGTAGTAATCATTTAAATGGTGGTATTAATAAAAAAGCAAATTATGAAAAAAAGGTTGGATGTTGGATAAATAGATGCAGCGAAAAGAAAATTGTACAAATTAAAATTGATGATAATTGGATAGATTGTAATTACAATTCAACTATTCAAGTTGCAATTGACGCAAATCAATATGGTATTATTGTTTTAGAATTAATTTGTCCAATTGATTATGATTTATGTTTATAATTTTTTGGATTTGGTGATATATACTACACATATAAACAAATACAATAATACAATGCCAGACACGACACAATAAAAATATCTTTTCTTGTGAACACGTTTATTTTTAAAAATATTTTTGATTTTTTTGATTTTTTTTCATTTTTTTTTTTTTTTTTTAAAAATTTATTTTTTTTTTAAATTTAAAAATAATTAAAATAATAAATTTATATTTTTTAATATTATAATTTTATCTATTTTTATAAAAATGGAAAATACAGAAGATATCATAACTATAAATAATGTAACAATAATAAATAATGAACAGGATAGTGTAATAATAAATAAAACAGATAATGTAATAGATACAACAACAAATAATAAAACGGAAACAACAGAAACAACAGATGAAATAATATTTGAAAAGATATTATCAATTATAAAAGATAACAACTCAAATTTATTAGGGCAATATTTTGAAGAATTATCTGGTATTAAAAAAGAAAAAGAAAGAGAAAAGAATAAAAAAGAAATTGAAACAAGTCAAGAATCCACTACTACAACTGAAATTTTAAATGAAGATGAAATTAAAAAGAAAATTAAAAGGAATAATAGATACACATATCAACAAGAACAAGAAGATTTAAATAAACATAGAGAAGATGAAATCATAGAGAATAATAAATACTTTAATTTCAAACAATTATTAAACAAGTTAATCCCAACAACTGGTAAAACATTATTATATACAGCTGTTGAAAATGATTGTTTCAATGATATTGTATTATTATTATTAAAATATGGTGCTGATCCAAATTTACCCGTAACAACAGCAACAACAACAAGTGGTAGAAATAGTATTAGTAGCGGTGGTAGTAATGGTGAAACAATTCAAAATATTAATTTTGAAGGTGATAGTAATGAAAATTATTATAAAAAATCAGCAAACACAGAAAGTACAATTCATTATGTGGTTAGAAATGGAGATTCAACAATATTAAATTTATTATTAGATTATAATGTAGATGTTAATAGATTGGATGGATTTGGTAGAACTGCAATTATATTATCAAGTGCAAATGGTAAAACTGAATGTTCAAGATTACTGGTATTGAAAAGTTGTAATGTAAACATAGTGGATCAACGTCAAAAGACTGCATTACACTTGGCAATTGATGGTGGTTATGATGATATCGCTACAACTATCACTCAAAATGGTGGAAACGTTTCATTAAGATATCATTATCGTCCAAAATCAACTAAACCTCAGAATAATCCTTCATCTCAAGATTATACAGATTATAAAGATGTTAAAATTTTAACAAAATTAGATAGATATGGTAATATTCAAGATGGCTATAATCAATTTGATAGTGGTGGTGGTGGTGGTACTAGTACAGGTGATAATGGTACAAACAATACAACAAGTAATCAACCAGAACAAATTGATCAATCACCAATATTAACATCAACAGTTGTACCAAGAAAGTATTCAAGAAAATCAACAATTAATAGTGGATTAACATTAAATATTAATTTTGCAAAGAATAAAAAAGAAATTGAAAAGGAGTTGACACGTTCAATTAAATGGAATAAAATGATTAAACAATGGAATTCAAGTGGTGGTTCAACAAATGAAAAGAAACGTTTTCCAACCAAAATTAAAACACGTTCAATTAAAGGTATACCCGATAGAATGAGATCAGAATCATGGCCATTATTAGCACGTTCAGAAATTGAAAAGAAAAAGAATCCAGATTTATTTAATCAATTGGTTCAACAACATTCAGAAATGGAAATTTGTATTGATTTAGATGTAAATAGAGCATTTAGAAATCATATATTCTTTAGAGAACGTTATGGTGTTGGTCAAGTATCGCTATTCAATGTATTGAAAGTTTATAGTTTATACGATACAAACGTTGGGTATACTCAAGGTATGTCTTCAATTGCATCATTACTTGTAATGTATTTATCTGAAGAAGATGCATTTTGGACATTACAATCGTTAATGAATAGACCAGAATTTGATTTACGTACAAAGTTTCTTTCTGGTTTACCTGGTTTCTTTAAAATGGTATATGTTTTTAACAATTTGTTAAATCAATATTTCCCTGCTGTCAAGAAAGCATTGGATGAAATTGGTTTAGACGCTGTACTATACACTACAAAATGGTTTTTAATTGGGTACCTTGATTCATTTCCTTTTCATATTTCATTAAGAGTTTGGGATTTAATCTTTTCTCATGGTTATAATATAGTTTATTCAGTTGCATTATCATTATTTAAATTAAAAGAAAGTAAGTAAATCCATTATCGTATATATCATTGTATTATATATTAATATGTATTTTGGATTTAACCTACAGAACAATTATTACAATATAAAGATAGTTTTGAAAAATTATGTAATTTATTAAAATCGTTTGAAAATTTTGATATTGATGAAGATATTTTCATTAAATTAATAATCAAACATAAAATATCTGATAAAAAGATTGAATTTTGGGAAAAGAAATTTGAATTACAGCAACAACAAACTGCAAATGCAAATACATCTACCACTACCACTACAAATTAATATAATATATATAACCAAATAATAATAAAGAAATAAATTAAAAACCAACCATTTTATAATATCATTCTTTTGTTGTTTGTTTGTTTGTTTGTTTGTTGTTGTTTTTACATGTTGTGTTTTTTTATTTACATCTTTTTTTGTTTTTTATTATTTTATTCTAAATTGGTAATTAGTTGTTGTTGTGTTGTTATTATTACTGACTACTAGATTAATTATATATTATTTTAAGATTAAGCAGCACCCTTTGCATTTGCAGCAGCTTTTTTAGCTTCTACTTCAGCAATCTTTGCTAATCTAGCATCCTCTGCTTCTTTTTGTTTCTTCTCTTCAAATATCTGTTGTTTCTTTTGAATTTCTTGTAAATCTCTTTCTTTTCTTTGATTTTGACTTTCTTGACTTGATTTTTGAGGTGCTTTTTTACTACGAGCTTCTGCTCTTTTTCTATCAATTTCTCTTTGATTACCTCCTGTAAAATAAACACAATTTATTAATATTTATTATTACAAAATAAAATACTAATAAAAAAGTATTATAACTTACTAGTCATTTTTATTTATATGTAGTTTATGTATATAGTGGTTTTTGTGAAATTTAAAATATTTTTTTTTGATTTGTTTTTTAAAAAAAAAAAAAAAAAAAAAAAATGAAAATTTTTCCAATTTTTTTTATGAAATTCATCGCTTTCAATTTAATATGTCAAAGCAATCAAACATTTTAAAATTTATTAAAATATTTAAAAATAGTAATAATCACATAAATATAAATAATAGTTTTATAAATAAAAGTAATAATAGATATTTTACAAATAACAATAATAACAATAATAACAATAATAACAATAATGAAATAACAGAATTAAGAACAAAGATTCAAAAATATAATCACCTTTATTACAACAAATCAATTAGTGAAATTTCAGATTTTGAGTTTGATAAATTATTTAAAAGATTAGAACAATTAGAACTCCAACAAGATGGTGAAGATAATAATAATGGGATACTGTTAACAAATAAAATTGGTGCTCCTGTTAATATGAATAATAAAGGATTAAAAGTTAGACATAAAACAAGAATGTTATCACTTCAAAATACATATTCAAAACAAGATATATTTGCATTTAAAAATAAAATTGAAAAGTATTTATTTAAACAACAACAATTAGAAGAATCAACATCATCAACAACATCAATTACAATTCCAAATGAAATTGAATATTCAATAGAGTTGAAATATGATGGTATTGGTATAAATTTAATTTATGAAAATTATAAATTAAAAAGAATTTTAACAAGAGGTGATGGTGAAATAGGTGAAGATATCACTGTTAATGCATTACAATTCATACCTTCATTAAAGAATTTAAAAGAAATTTCAAATCAATTAACTGTAATATTAAAAATTTACTATTAAAATATATTCATCATTCATTCTCCCATAAATATATACTAATACTATAAATTTTAATATTGCAGGAATATAAAGATTTTGAAATTAGAGGCGAAGTTGTATTAAACAAATCATATTTGGAAATTATAAATAAACTCAAAATTGATAATAATGACAGTCACCAATATAAAAATACAAGAAATATAGTATCAGGCACATTAAGAAAATCAATTGATGATGACAATGGTGATAGTAGTACTGAAAAGATTATTCAAGATCAATTGATAAATAACAGTATAAAATTTGATTTCATATCATACAGTTTTATACCAACACCAACAACAACACCAACGAATGGTAGTGGTAACGATTATAATTCAAGTCAATCAAGTAATTTGAAATTATTGGGTAAAATGGGATTTCAAGTTGATTCTGCTATAAATACTGTTAGGTTGAAAGTTGGTGGTAGTCAAGAAGAAATGGGTAACGATGATGAAGGATTTAAAAAGATTGAACAATTTATAAAGGAATGGCAAGATTTAAAAAGATGGGAATTTAAATGGGATATTGATGGAATTGTAATTAAAGTAAATGAAAAGAAACTACAAAATATACTAGGCGATATTAATAGATCACCAAGATGGGCATTTGCTTATAAATTCTCTGCTTCAAGTGAAATATCAACAATACTCGATATTGTATTACAAGTTGGTAAAACTGGTAGAATTACACCTGTTGCTATAGTTGATCCAATTAAAGTACATGGTGTAACAATATCAAGAGCAACATTAAACAATATTGCAAACATTGATAAATTAAAATTATCAATTGGTTCAAAAGTATTAATTGAAAGAGCTGGTGATGTAATTCCAAAAATAATTGGTAAAGTTGGTGATAGTGATACTGGTAGTAAACAACAAATATTTAAATGTAATTCAAATGGTGTATTATTATGTCCATGTTCAATTGGTAGTGAATTGGTAAGGAAGGAAGGATATGTTGATTACTTTTGTATTGATGATAATTGTCCAAATCAAATATTACAACAAATTGCGTGGTTTGTAGATAAGAAATCAATGAATATTCAAGGAGTAGGACCATCTCAAATTAAAGTGTTATTAGATAATGAATTCATTGAAGATTCAGCTGACCTTTATTCACTGGGTGTTAATTATAAAGAAGAATTATTAAAATTAAAAGGATTCAGTCATACTAAAGTTAATAATATACTGGACTCAATTGAAAATAGTAAATCACGTGGATTATCTTCATTCCTTTGTGCAATTAATATACCTGGTATTGGTGTATCAAATTCAAAATTACTTTCTTCAAAATTTCAATCACTTGATAATATTTTAAATTGTCAATCAATTGAACAAATTGAGCAAATATCTGGTCTTGGTAAACAAACTTCTGAATCAATTTACAATTTCTTTAATCCGCCAACACCAACCGAAAAACAATTTATAGATTATTTAATTTTTAAATTTAAATCAAGTAATTTAAAATTGACTCATAATAGTAATGAAGATAATGAAGATTTAAATAATAATAATGGTAATACAAATATCAGTAATAATATATTATCAAATAAGAATATAGTAATTACAGGTAAATTTAATTATGGAGATAGAGATTTAGTTAAGGATACTGTTATTAGAAAGTTTGGTGGTAAAGTTCAATCAAGTATAAACTCTTCAACAAATATTTTATTTATTGGTGATAAGCCTGCACAAGCTAAATTAAACAAAGCAATTCAATTAAATTTACAAATAATAAAAGAATCTGAAATATTTAATTAAATATTTAAATATTAAAAATTAGTTCGTTCGTGTTTTATTATTGTGTTGTTTTTTTAAATATGAGTTTTAAATTTTTTTACCTTTTTTAGATTTTTAAAAATTCGTGGTAAAAACTTATTTTTTTTTTTATATGAATTTACGTAAATTTTGAAAACCACTGACACACATACGATATAGATATTTTTTTAAAACATATGTTTTGTGTGTTTGATTATTTTCTACGTATAAAAATATTTGTGTGTGTTTTTTAAATTTATAAAAACAAAAAGGAAATTTAAATTTTTAATTTTATTTTAAATTTACTCAATTATTTATTTTATATCACATCTTTTTATTTATTTATTATACATACCACATACATTATAAAATATTTTAAAATTATTAATATGCCATCATCTACAACTTCAACTGATTCAAAATTATCAGATGTAAATATCAATTAATTATAATAGTAATACAAATTATAAATATTAATATAATTTCATTGAACTTGCAGAATGAAGACGAAAATAATAATTTAGAAATTTCAAGTCCATCTAAAAATGAAATTAATAATAATACAACATCAACAAATACATTATCATCATCATCAACAATAATTGTAGTTGAAGAAAATAATTTATTAAATGAAAAAGTATCCCCTAGTACATCAACAACAAGTAGTAAATCAATTGAAAGAGATTCAAATTTCGAAATATTTTTTGCTGGTGTAAATAAAAGTGTATTGGAAAGTGAATTATTAGAATTATTTAATAAGTATACTGGTGATACTGTAGTTGAAATTAGATTAATTAAAGATAAAACAACTGGTGAAAGTAAAGGATTTGGATTCGTTTTATTCAATGATAAACTACAATGTAAACAAGCAATCGTCAATCTAAATGGATACACGTTACGTGGTAAATCAATTCAAGTTAAAGAATCGATAAACAAGCGTAAATTGTTTATTGGTAATTTACCAAAACGTTTATCAAAAAATCAATTTGAAAAGATTGTTCAATTGGCAACACCTGGTATAAAATCAATTGATTTCCTTCAAAATCAAAATGATCCTTCAACTAATCGTGGCTTTGCATTCATTGAATATCGTGATTATTATTCTGCTGATAATGCACGTCATATTCTATCTTCACCTACATTTAAAATTGGTGATTCAATTACAAACCTAACTATAAATTGGTCAGATTCATATACTGGTAGTGATTCTATTCAATCAGATGAAAAAGATCAAATTAAAGTATTGTACATTTCTGATATACCATTGAAATTTAAAGATCAAACAATTATAAATCAATTATTTTCAAATAAAATTAAAGAATCTTTAATTTCATTAACTTGTGCTTCTGATAATGCTAGTAATAGTAGCGATACCACAGAAGAATTCATTGAAAAAGTTGTTATTCCAAATAAAAATGGTGCAAATGGTAATGGTAATAACAATTTTGCATTTGTTCATTTTAAATCTAGAGAATTAGCAGAAGGTATATTAAATTATCATAAAGAAAATCCAATCTCTTTTGAACCAGGTTCAAAAGAATTAAAAATTTCATTTGCAAGACCAATAGTTAAAAAACAACAACAAATTATAAGAAATAATAATAATGGAATTGGTAATATCATTTCAAGACATAATAATTATTTAATACCACAACACCATCAACAACATCAACAATATCAACAACAAATTCATAATAATAATAATAATAATAATTTAAATATGAATATGAATATGAATAGTAATAATTTATATAATAATAGCAATAACAATGATAGTAACTTTTATAGCAATAATAATAATAATGTACAATATCAATTTTTAGAACAACAACAACCACAATTTTTAAATAATAATAATCAAAACCAATATTTTCAATTAATGCAACAGCAACAACAACCACTATATTTTAATTATCCGAATACATTAAGATATACTCCATATTAATTAAATAAAATAGATTGAAATTAATTTACAGTAACACAAAAAAAATATAAATACCAAAATTTTAGTCAAAAAAAAAAAAATTATTTTTTTTTATTTTTTTTTTATTTTTTTTATTTTTTTATTTATTTTTTTTAATTTTTCCCAAACTGTTCTTTGTATATTTTCAACAAATAAAAGATTATTATATTAGATAATATATTATTGTAAGTTCTAAACATTCACAAGAGAAACTAGATAAATATTATCACATGATATATTTTAGAAAAACACATCAAAAATAGACTTTCTAAAGGATAATCATTCCTTCTATCTCTTAAAAGATACATTTATAAACACTTTGAAATTAGAGGATACATTCTTTCTATATATATTTTCCAACACTCGCTCTCCTTTTATTTTATTTTACACCACACACACATATAATCTCTCAACACCTATATTAATATAAAATATTATTATATATAAAAAAAAAAAAAAAAAAAAAAAAAAAAAAAAAAATAAAAAAAAAAAAAACACCATATAAATATACAAATATACAAATATACAAATATATATATATATATAAAAATATACACACGTACAAATACATATACAAATAAGAGACCACAACAACAAAAACAAATAATTTATATATACACCACATTTTATTATTTATTTATATATACATATTAGTTTTAGTTTATAATTTTATAAGTCTATAGTTTTATTTTCTATAAGGTATTTTTTATAATAGAGAGAACAATAATAATAATAACTGTTCAACAAACACACAACAAACAACAACAAACAACAAACAAGAGTACATAAAAAAAAAAGAGAAAAAACTTTTTTAAATTTTATTTTTTTCTTCTTTCTTTCCTACATTCATATAATATATACATACCATAGTATTATATAATACAACCCACACACAAAAGTCATGGAGTTGACATTAAATAATTTAGAAGAGTTTGGTATTGGTTCCAATCAATTGGTAGTTGGTAAATCATTGAACTTGCTTCGAGATTTTTTGATATCTAAATTATCGGAATATATCGGTTCTAATTCTAAGTTTATGATAAATGAGAATGATTTAGATATGGGTTTTACTTCTAAAAGTAATAATAATACTACTAAATCTGATTTTACAATAACAAGTGAAATGATTAAAGATTTGAAAAGACAAATTGTAAATCAACAAAATATAATTCAAAGTAGAATAAAAGGTAATGGTAACAATGGTAATGGTGTTGGTAATGGTAACGGTGCTGGCAACGGTGGTAATAAGAATATATTTTTAAATTTAGATAGTTGGGATTTGTCATCCATAATCCAATTCTTTACAAAGTATATGTTAAATTTCTTTTCAGGTGATATAATGCAAATGAAGAATTTATTATATGAAATTTATCAAACAAGAAATAAGTGGGCACACATGAATCCAATGTCGTTAGATGACTCGCAAAGAGTATTGGACTCTATAGAAAGATTATGTTTTTTAATTGGTGATCAAAATATGGCTTTATTGATGCAAAATTTAAAACACGTTCATTATTTTTATACATTTAACAAGATTTATAATTTGTTTTCACTTGAAAAATCATCTTCTATGCAAGATGTATTTAAATATGTTTTATCTATAAATTCCGGTACTAGTAATGATGATATAAATAATAACAACAATAATAATAATAATATACCAAAATCTTCTTCACCTTCTTCCTCTTCAAATTCTTCACCTTCAAATTATAATAATATCAACAACAATAACAATAATAACAACATTAACAATAATAACAATAATAACAATAATATGGTAAACATGAACAGTAATATTATGAACAATAACATGCACAATAATAACAATAATAATATGAACGGTAATATGAATATCAACAACATGAACAACAATAACATGAATAATGTAAATAATAATTTTAGTAACAACAATTATCATACAATGACAATTAGAAATGGTCTCCAAAATCAACATATCGAATTTAACAACAATAATAACAATAACAACTTCCACAATAACAACCAAAATGAAATTGTAAATGAAAATACCAATAACATCAACATGAATAATATGAACACTAACAATAATAATGGTAATAATGGTAACAACAATATGAATCAATTTGAAATGAATATGAATAACAACATGAACTTTCAAAACAATAATAGTAACACCAATAACTTTAGCAATAATAATATGAATATGAATATGAACAATCTCAATAATAATAATATGAATAACAGCAACTTTATCAACAACGACAATAATGGTAATGGAAACGGAAATGGATTTCATAAAAAGAGAAAGTTTGATAGTGATTTTCAACAACCAAATTTTAATATCATTAATTCCGATAATAATAATGGTATGAACAACAATAATGGTAATGGTAATTTTTCAATTGGTGTCAATAATAAAATTAAACATCACAATAATAACAACAACATCAACATCAAAAACAATATTAATAATAATCATAACAACAACAACAACAACTACAACAATAATAATAATAATACAAATACAACATTTAATAATAATATTAATGGAATAACATTCAAGAAAGGAATAAGTGTTCAAGTTGCCGATACAAGAAAGAAAAAAATAAAAAACTATAATAATAATAACAATTTAGAAATTGCTGATTGGAATAAACTCAGCTAACTATTTAATTGTACAATAATAAATATAAAAACCCACCGATTAGTCTATTTGACGATTTTAAAATATAAACTATAAATTATTTATTTTTTCTTTTTTTTTTCTTTTTTTTTAAAAATATTTTTACATAACAAAGAAACAAATAGATACAACAACAACAGATAAAAATGAAACATTATTTTGAAAGTTTTTAAAAATATATATTTATTCAAAGAAATAACATCATATTTAAACCATAGTGGTAATTTTTATTATAAATTTAATGAAATTCAAAATGTAATGTGGATGTTAAACCATGGTAATATTGAACTGTTAAAATATAAAGTAACTAAAAATGTTGGTTCACTTTCATTTGGGAAATGTAAAAATCATAGATATAACTATTCAGTTGATACATTTACTCTATTATTCAAAACAATTAATAATAAAGAACATTTATCATTTAAATATTTATATGCATTATCAATTAAAACAAATTGTATTGCAACCATTACAAGTCATATTATAATTACTTGTAATGCTGCAAAAAATATCAACCATCAGTGATACCACCACAGCCACAGATACAAAATACATTTCACTATCTAATTTATTAAAATTATCATATAATCATAATATGAAATCATTAAATACTTTTAAAAATTGAAATTATATCAGACTATTCTAAAACGTTATTGGATTGTTTTGCTTTTAATTCTAATTTAGGTGCATTTACATGTAAAAAATTTACATTTGGTAATTTAATTGATTTATATTATTTAAAAAGTGGTATCTGTAGTAAAAAGGAATTTACTAAATGTCAATTAAATTCAACTTATTTAACAATTTATACTTGGTTACAATCTAAATATGGTAATGATATTTTAACTTCTGGTAATAGATTTATAAATATTTAAAGTGGTTCATTATTGGTAAATGATCAATTTGATATGTTTTTCAATCAACTTATTGATTTTAATATAATCGAAGAAATTGGTGAAATTAGTAAAATAAATGCAATTAAAGCATTATGTAATAGAATTGAATTGGTTGAATCAAAATTATCACTTGCAAGAGTAGAACCATTAGTATCACAAGAATATATTGATTCATTACTTTCAAATCAAGAATACAATAGAGCATTTTTTAAATGTTTTTGTATTGAAGCTGCTAGGTACGGTAATTTATCAGTATTTCTATATGTACACCAAAATCATTCTTCATTATTAAACGTTACAAATTTAGAATCAATCTGCAATGATACTACAATTTATGATTCTGAAAAGTTAAATCCAAATCAATTACTAGAACTTGCATTAAGATCTTGTAATTTAAATCTTGTGTATTTCTTTAAAAAAACTTTAAACTACACCCTATCATCACAACACCAAGAAAAATATTTAATTGATGAAAACAAAAAATTTGGTCTATCTTCCTTACAATTTAATTAAATTAAAACAAAATTTATAAAACAATTAAATTAACAAATAAACGTTTGGGATATTATCTATATCTACTAATTGATGTAACCTTTTTTTTTTTTTTTGTTTGGTTGGATTATTTGGATAGTTTTGAAAAAATAAAAAACCTGTGTGTATGTCACATTTTCTCCTAATTAATTTAATGAACAAGTTGTTGTAATCACAAATTCGCTTTTTTTTTAAATTCATACCAAGATATTTTTCATAAAAAAAAAAAAATTTTACCGACACTATCACAATCAGACCAAACACAGATATTTTATCATCTGTGTTTTAGAGATTTTCAACGTTTGATTGGTCGTCTGTTTTATATCATTTTATTTTTATGATAACGAATTTCTACATACCATATAAAAAAAAACCTTATCGCTCCAAATCACAAATCTCGTTCTTTTTTGTATGTATTACTATGATTATTTATTTTATTTTTTTTATTTTTTAATTTAAATTTCTTGATTCATAGTATGTTAAATAGTTTTTTTTTTTTTTTGTTTTGTCTTTTTAATTAACTATTTTTTTTTTAATATCATTACATTGTACTATTACTATTACATTATAAAATTTCAATAATGAAATTATTATATTCTTTATTATTATTATTTGTTTTAACATTTGTTTCAACATTGGCACATAAATCAAATGCTGATTGTCCAAAATCTGCTTATTTTGATATTGCTCCTGTATGTAATCAATTATTTAACAAATTTATGAAAATAAAAATCAAATGTCAAATTTTTTTATCAAAACCAACTTTTTTTTTTTTTCAACCCAACAAACAAATATTAATTTTTGTTTCAAATAGTCTGACATTCAACATGCCAAAGATTTAAGTACCGCAGATAGATTATATCATGAAAAGTACATGAAGATTGCATTGGACTTTGCAATTGATAACAACAGTAAATTCGCTGCTGCAATCGTTCACAAAAACGGAACTCGTATGTAAACCATATATATTTCATACCTTTTTTCTCTCATTATATGTACTAACTCAATCATCTTCCCTTTAAATAGTCATGTAGGTTTTTTTTTCTTATATATAACCAATTGTATACAAAACAATTAACTAATTTCTTTTTTTTGTAGGTGTCTTGGCGTTAACGTAGGTGGATCAAGAATGTATCATGGTGAAATCAAAGCAATTATGAATTGTACTGATTTATACAAACAATCAACATGGGAAGGATACTCAATGTATACCACAGGTGAACCATGTCCAATGTAAGTTTCAATTATAATTCATTGTTTGATTTATAAATATGTGTATCCAACCAATTAATTAAACAAATAACTAATTATTTAATTCATTATTATCATCAACTCATTATCATCATGAATCATCAAAAAATTTAGGTGTAGCGCTGCTTTGATGTGGACTAAATTTGAAAAAGTTATCTTTGCATCATACGTTTCAAACATGTATTGTGAACGTTGTTTCAATCAATTACCAATGGACTCTAATGAAATCTTCAAATTA
>JABXES010006247.1:0-24400 GCA_013375695.1 Dictyostelium brefeldianum
TTATAAATATTTTCATTTTTATTTATTTTTAATTCAATTTTAAAATTTTTTATAATTTTATTAAAAAAAAAAAAAAAAAAAAACTCTTTTTCACAAAAAAAAAAAAAAAAAAAAAGTTTTTTGTCGTTATGGTCAAAATTTTATTAAATATTTAATTTCTTTAATATTTGATTTTTATTAATTTCAAATATTAGTGGGTTAATTAAAGATATTATTGTTTTTTTAACTTCAATTAAATTATTATTGTTACAATTGTTTATGTTTGTTAATTTTAATGATTTAAATAACTGATAGTGGATTTGTATTGATATGAATTTCAATGAATTTGAAAATTGATGGGAATTTGGATTACCTGCTAAAGATTGATTAAAAATTGAAATTAAATTATAAATGTTATCTAACCTAGATAATTCAACTACTGGTAATTCATTACCATATTCAATCATTTGACGAAATTGACAAAATTTACGAAAACTTGATAAATTAGACCACATTGATTTTAACAATTCTTTATTACTATGACCATTTGAACAAATATAATTGAATCCTGTTTCATTGGTATTTAAAGGATCTGTGTAATGTAGTGTACTAGTATTGAGTATTTGATTACATGTTGTAACATTACACAATTCGTCAGATACTGATGACTGGAATACACATTGATTACATTCACAAAAGAATGAATAATCTTCTAATAATGCTATCCTTCTTGAATAAACATTTGAGGTAACATTACAATATGATATAAACAATTCATCACCTGCTGATACATTTGATAATGTATAAAATACTAAATTACCATATTTATCAATATCCCATGTTGCATTTGGTATACATGAATGGTTAATGTAACACCCAGTTGGGTACAACCCATTACCAATTAAATCATATCCATCAATTCCTTCAGACAACACTTTTGGTATAGTATGTGCATTTGATTTAACAATTGAATAACATTTCAACATTTCTTCAATCGTTAAATATTTAATGAAATCATCTTTTAACCCACCATCGCCAATACTATCAACTATATAATACATCAACTTTATTGCATCTTTATAATCTTGATTATTAATTTCTTTTCTTGAAAATGTTAAATTTAAAAAATCATTATACCCATCAACCATACCATACTCTCCTTTACCACCAGTAACTCTTGAATCTACTTTTCCTTTTTTACCATTAATTATATTTAAAAATATTCTAAACATGAATCTTGTATCTCTTGTGTCTGACTTTTTAAATTTTCTATTTAAAAATTTATAAAATTTACATTCTTCCAAATGACTTGATGTATGGTATGAATTTAATTTACAATTACTACAAGTAATATGAAAATTACATAGGGTACATATACGATTTGATCTTTCTAATTTTGGTACTTTTTGAAAACAGTGTCCACATACTTTTAATATTAATCTACTTTCAACCACCGCAGCAAATGGAGCAATTTTAAATATTTCATCACCTTGTTTTAAATTTGATTTTGCAAATACAGTTCTACCACTTCCATTTGAATTCCATTTAATTGATACATTTTGAAATGATGTTAATTCTTGATTTCTATCCATTAAATTATTATTTATACCAATTTCATCTTTTATACATATTTCAATTTCATTCATTTCTTTAATTAGTTTCTTTTTATTCTGTCCATTGTTATTACTTTTATTCTTATCAATTGATAATTTAATATATTTTAATGATTCTTTGAAACTACATTTACATTTATAACAATTTGATAAAATGAAATAAAATTCATAATTCTCTTTATCCAACTCTATTCCTTTTTCAACAGTTATTAAACATTCATTAATTTTACCAATTTTTAAATAAATATTTGATAAATTGATATATAAATCTATAACAATTAGAATTATTTCATTTGATATTGCTGACTGCCCATTGAAGTGTTTATTAAAATAATCAATTCCTAATTGACAATATGTAATTGCTCTTTTACTATTTGTTGTATTTAATTCTTGTGGTTCACCATTTGCATCGGTTGTTTTTAATTTATCTAATTCTTGTTTTAATGAATTTTGATAATATTGGATTTTATCTGTATTGTTTGTGACATTTTTCATTTTCACCCGTTAAAAATTCGTTTTTTTTTAAATTTCTCATTTTTTTTTTTTATTTTTTTATTTTTTTTTTTTTTCAAATTTAAGAATTTTTATACACACAACACATATTATATATTTATAAATATAACATATATAAAATGGGTAAAAGAAAATCCAGTAAACCACCACCAAAAAAGATTGTACAAAAAGTACCAAAACATTTTGATTGTTTATTTTGTGATCATTCTCAATCTGTAGATTGTGTATTGTAGGTTTGGTGTTATATAATTTACATACAGATTCTTAGATATCTATTACTAATATTATTCATTAAAACCACCTTACAGACAAAGAGATATTGGTAAAGGTATTGCAAAATGTAGAGTTTGTAATGCATCTTATGAAACTCCAATTAATGGTATGTCAAATTATTATTTATTAACAATAAATGAAAAAAGATAATGCTCAACTACTAATATATAACATACAATATTTTAGAATTAAGTGACCCAATTGATATTTATAGTGATTGGATTGATGCATGTGAATCAATTAGAAATGTAGATAAATAAATAAGGTAATATTTCAACAACACTATAGCAAATTTACAGTAATAGCAACAAAATCAACAACAGTAATTTATATATATTATATCAGCTGATATCTTCATCATCTACCAAATAATATATATTACAAAATATAAATAAAAATAATCATATGTACATATAATCTCTATCTCAATTTCACACCTGAACAACAACGATGTTATGATTTTTTTTAAAAATAATTATTTTTTTAAATTTTTTTTTTTTCGTTGTTTTTACCAAATTAATTAAAATGATAAACAATAATGATGATAATGATATTAAACAACCAGAAGTTAAAACCATATAAAATTAAATGTTTATTACAACATTTTATTAAACCACAATTAATATCAATATTTAAAAGTAGATGGAAGTAATCATGCACATGGGGCTGTTGTTAGATAATTATCCAATTGGTAAAGAAGAACTTGAACTTAAAGATATTATAGCTACTGGTAAATTAGAAGATTTTAAACCAATTCAATTATGTCAACTATTATTAAACCCACCTACTGATGTTGGTAGTCGTAAACCAACAAATAAAAAAGGTAAAGATAAATTAATTGTGTTGTACAGTTTGTAATGAAGGCCCTTCATAAAACAATTGATAATGGTAGTGGTGGTAGTAGTTATATATCGTATTCAAAAACAGAGTCAATTGAAGATCGAATTTAATTTATAGTTGAAACATTACAAGAAGATGATGGTTTATATTGGACTGATAATAAAGAGGATCAAGATAAAGCAGATGAAATTTATAAACTTGGTATTGATAAATTATTAAATGGTGATTTTAGTGATGCTGCATTAACAACAGCTATTACATTCGATACGATCAATACATCCTTTTAAATATTTAATTGAGATTAAAATATAGTCATTATATCTAAATTGTTTGAATCCAGTGACCACAACAATTTTTAAAAAAACTATTTATAATTATTTATTTATTATTTAAATTACTTAATTGTGATTATTAATTAATTTGAAGAAGATTGATTTAAAAATAAAGGATGTAAATCATAAGGTAATTTTCTTTTGTGGATGATTGATTGAATTACCCAAGTTGTAGAAACTATTGGTATTTTTAATTTTGTAGACATTGTATCCAATAAATAAGTTCCAACATTACCATCAAGTAATATAGCATCAATTCTACCACCACTAACTGAAAGCATACGTTGTACAATTTTAGCACCACATTTCTTTAAAATTATTGACCAATCATCTTTAAATGTATTTATTGGTTTCTTTGATGAAAACAATTCAATACGGAAATCATGAAATATTGAAGAAACATCAAAGTCACCAACATCATAATCTGATACATAAATTGGTTTATCATTTAACAATGATGCACCAATTGGTTGAATGAAATCTGATGTAATTTCAACAAGTTTCCCTTTATCAACGCATTCCAATATCCAATCTTTTGAAACACATGGTATATTTTCAATTATTGCTCTAATATATTTAACAGATGTTGATACTTGTTTTGAAATGAATATAAGTCTTGGTATTTTAATATCTTCTTCATCTTCAACTTCCTCTTCCTCTTCTTCATCATCATTATCTCTTTTTACCATTATAAATTTACCACGCAAAGAACTTTGAAAAAATGTATTTAGTCCATGTATTTTACCATTACCATCTCTAATTGAATTTGAAATTAATTCATCATCATCACCCAATTGAGAAATTAAGAAATTTATACCTTTAAATAAATTTGGTTCAACTTTTGCTTGTTTCTTTTTAGTTGGAGTTTTCTTTAATCTTTTAAATTCAACTTTTTCTTCTTCTGATGATGATTCTTGTTTATCAGATTCAGAATCATCTTGATGAATTTCTTGTAATTTTTCATAATTGTCAACTAATCTTTGTTGTTTTGGTTGATGTTGTTCTTGTTCTAAATCTGTATCTGATGAATCTTCATCATCATATTTTATAATTGCCAATTGTTTCTTTCCTTTATCTTTTTTCTCTTTTTCTTTTTCCTTTTCAATTTCTTTTTGCTTTAATTTTCTCTTTTTCTCCAATTCTTTTTCTCTTTCTTTTTGTTTTAATTCTTTTTCTTTTTGTTTAATTTGATCAGATTCTTTTTTTGTAAGATATTCAACCGTTTTTCTTTTTATATTTGTATGTTCATTATCTGTATCACTGCTGCTATCATCACTACCATCATTATTATTTTTGTTGAAGTTTCTGTTTTTTTTGTTTTTTTTGTTTTTAATTACTTTTTCATATTCATCACTACTGTTTTCACTTTTATTATCATCATCAGATTCTTCCTCTTCATGCTCTTCTCCCTCTTTTTCCTCCTCTTCTTCTTGTTGCTCTTGTTTCTTTACTTTCTTTTCTTCTTTTTCTTTTGTTGGTTGTTGTTTTTTAAGCAGTTTTGATTTATTATTAGATTCATTTTCATCGACAAGATTGTTATTTAATAGTATTCTACGATTTGTTGGTTTTGGAGGCAATACATTATCTTTATCATCTTGTGATTGACTAATTGCTAAATCTAAACCTTTAACTGGAATTGTTGTTATTGGATTTTTGGTTGGTGTTGTTTGTGCTTTTTTAGATTTATTTGTTTGTGTTTTTGAAGGTGTTGATTTCTTTGTTGTTGATGTTGTTGCAGTTGTAGTAGTGGTAGTTTCAGTTGTTTTTTGTTTTTTACTTGTAATGAAATCACCTTCTATAATGATATCTTTACTATTATTATTTTCATTTTCTTCACCATTTGAATTTATATCATCAGATGTAATCACTTTTCTCTTACTATTATTTAATTCATGATATGAATAATAGTTTGCATTTTTACTACCACTCTTACTACTTTTCTTTGGTGCTATAAATTCTTCATTTTCAATTTCTTTATCTTGTTTTTGCTCTTGTTTCTCTTGTTTTTCTTTTTTATCTTTGAGAATTTCATTTTCTTCTTTTAATAAATCTTCAAGATTTGATATATTTCTTTTAATTGGTGTAATTGTAGTATTTTTAATATCTTTTTCTGGTGTTTCTTGTACAATTGCTATATCTGTTTTATCATTATCATTATCTTCTTCTTCTTCTTCTTTATCATATACTTCATTTTCATCATCCTGTGATGTATACAATACAGTTAGTGTGTATAATACATTGTGATATATATAGGATAAAGGGGTGATACATACAGATAAAGCAGGTTCTAATAGTTTATTTGAATTTGAATTTGAAGTTGATTTTTTAACAGCACCAAGTTGTGATGGTATTAAAGTTGGTAAATTATTAATGTCCATTGCGTCTTCTTCATCTTCCTCTTCTTGAAGCGTTTCATCATGTGTATCATTATTATTATTGGTTGTGGTGGTTGTAGTAGTGGTTGTTGTATTATTATTATTTTTAATTACAGAAGATTCAGGTAATGTTGATTGAGAATCAATTGTATTTTCATTACCACTTATAGTTGATGCAGTGCCACTACTAAATGCACTATTAATTAGATTACTATTTAAATTACTATTATTATTATAAATTACAGATGGTGGATATTCAACTGTTGATTCTGTTTTATGCCCATTTATATTAATTGGTGTTTCAATTGATTGTTGTACTGATAATAATGGTTCTTCAAGTGGTGGTAATCTTTTTATATCACTATTATCACCACTTCCTTCATTCTTTTTATCACCATTACCATTACTACCAACTACTAATAATGAAGAAGGTGTTCCATTATCTTCTTTTGTCATTGGTATTGTTAAATCCATTTCTCCTTATTATAAATATATGTGTTGTTAATCATGTGGTGAAAAAAAATAAAAATAAAAAATTCAAATTAATATCAAAATGTGCGCAATGATAAAAAAAAAATATAATTTGGCGCAATTAATTTCACAATTACAATAAAAACACATCTTTATTGAATAAAATACAACAATTAAATAAATTTGTTGTTTGTGTGTTGATGAACACACTAATTGTTAATTGTATGACTAATACGATATTCAATAAATCTTAAAATAATGACGATATTTTATCTTAATTTACTAGTTTTAAAAATATCTGATTTTTTCGAGCAAAGCAAGTACAAAAAAAAAAAGTCAATTTTTACGAAAGATATTTTGTTCTACATTATTGTATTTTTGATGGGTGCCTTTGTATTTTTTTTTATTGTAACAACAACACTACTCAACAACAATAATATATATTACGATAATGATAATGAAATATTTATTTATACTGTTAATATTTATATATAAAATAGAAGCAATTAAATATATAAATTTTATACCATTTACAAATCCAGATTGTACACCAACTACAGTTACAAATACAAATAGTGGTGAAGGTAGTAGTAGTGGTAATATTGATAGTGGTAATGAAGGTGTTGGATATAGTATAGTTGTTGATACATGTTTTTCATTTGATAATAGTACAAATCATATAGTTGGTGAAAAAGATGGAAATGTACATTGGCAAAATTTTTATAATATATTGGATGCAGATTCATGTATGATATCACAAGATGCACCAATAAATATTGTACTTGGTAAATGTACATCTGCGGTAGAATCAAATTTATTTAATTCATTTTATTTTAGTCTTGGTCAACAATTATTTTATATGACAACAGTATCTGATCAACCAATGATACCATCAAATTCATTTGTTACTTCATTCATGTCTGGTGAATGTACTGATCAAGATGTATTGTTGGTTGAATATGTAATTAATGGTACACAAATTGGATACGGATCAAAAAGTAAAGTTGTAAATTATTTTTGTGATTCTGAACATCAACCATACACTCAATTATGTCCAGGTGGTAATCAATGTTTTAAACCAACTTCATCATTGGAAACTTGTATTAAAACTAAATCATTTTATAATGATTCTTCGGAAATAACTAGTAATTCAGGTAGTGGAGATGGTGGTAATTCAATAATATCTGATGTCTCATCAACATTATCATCAACTTCTTCACCTTCATCTTCATCATCACATTCTTCTGTTACTGTTAGTAGCAGCAGTGGTAGTGGTGGTGATGGACCAAGTACTGGAGGATCAGGTAGTGGCCATACTAGTGGTTCAGGAGGTCCTTCATCAGGTTCATCAGGTGGTTCTTCAGGAGTTAGTAGTGGAAGCGGAGGTAGTTCAGGTGGTTTATTTAAAATAAATATAAATGTAAATAACAACAATCAAATAATATCATCAACATCTTCATCACCTTCTTCATATTACAAAAGTGTATATTGTACCAAATAAACGTTTGAAACCAAATAAAAAAGAAATCGTAAATTAATTACGAATTTAGTTCGCGAAATATGTCGTCATTTTTTCATTTTTAACTGAAAATAAATTGTCAAAAACTGTTTTTTTTTTTTTTATCACAAAACACACTCTGACCAAAATAATTGTAATTTTTTTTTTTTTGTCATTTTTAGAACACACAGACACACTGTTGTAATTTTATTTATTTTTATTTATTTTGTGATTACATTATATAATTATGTGTTATTTTTAAAACAATAATAACAACAACGAGATAATAAACCATGGTATTTGAATCGGTAGTTGCAGAAATTTTAGATAGAACACTTGGATCATTTTTACAAGAGGTTGGAAAAAAGCAATTAAAGATATCAATTTTAAATGGAAATGTAGTATTAAAGAATATAGAGGTTAAACCAGAAGCATTTAAAGTATTTGATTTACCATTATCAGTTAATAGAGGTGTTGTTGGTAAATTAACTGTTAAAGTACCTTGGTCATCATTGAAATCGGAATCTGTTGTAGTTCACCTTCAAGATATTTTCATACTTGCTTCATCATCAAGTGCGTCTGCTGGTTACAATAGTAGTGATGATGATTCATCATATCATTCCGATGATGATACTGAATCAAATTATAGTGAATCATCCTCAACCTCAACATACGATAGTTCAGCAGATAAATTTTTAAAATTTTTAAAATTGGATAAAAAGAAATCAACCAAAGAAAGCAAGGATAGCAAAGACAAGGACAAGGACAGTAAAGATAAAGAAAGTAAAGAAGATGATGAAAGTGAATTATTCGATGAAGATGTTGAACCAACAAGTGGTGGTAAAAAGAAAAAAGATTCATTCAAAGAGAAATTAATCACCAAAATTTTAAACAATTTACAAATTGTAGTTGAAAAAGTACATATTAGAATTGAAGAGCGTAGAAACAATAGAAATATAGCAATTGGTGTATGTTTAGATAGATTATTCATTCAATCAACTGATAATTATTGGAATCCAATATTCATTGGTGAACCAACTGATAGTCATATTAATGTCAACAACAACAATAATTCAGCAACAGCAGGTGGTATTGGTAACATTTTGAATAAATTAGCCAATATATCAGATTTATCAATTTATTTAAATCATGACCAAGATAATATGGGCAATTTACCAACTAAAGAATTATGTCAAGCATTAAGAGATAGTATTGCAACAAGTAAAAATATTATGTCACATCATATGTTATTGGACCCACTTTCAATTAACCTTCGTTTAAAACTTTATCAAACAACTGGTTCAATTCAAAGTATAAATAAAATTGAAATTGAATCCATAATAGATGAAATAACTGTATCATTAGAACCACAACAATACTCTTCATTATTAAGTATATTAGAAAATATTAGTGAATTTGTAAATGAAATTAAAGTAAGTAGTTATGGTATATTAGTATACATTACATAAATATCACTGTTATGTTAATACTAATAGTATCTGCTCTTTACAGGAAGAGAAAACGAATAATAATAAAAGTGCATTTGAAACTATATTAAAAAAAACATTTATTAAAGATAAAGATAAAGAAAAAGAAAAAGATAAAGAAAAAGATAAAGAGAAAGAAAAAGAAAAAGATAAAGAGAAAGAAAAAGAAAAAGAAAAAGAAAAAGATAAAGATAAAGATAAAGATAAAGATAAAGATAAAGATATTAGTGGTGGTAGTAATAGTGCAGGTAATGGTAATGGTAGTGGTGGCAGTAATACACCAACAAAAGAGAAAGAAAAGAATTTAGAAAAAGAGAAAAAAAAGGAAAAAGAGAAACTAAAGTTGGAAGAAAAGAAAAAGAAGAAAGAAGGAAAAGAAAAAGATAAAGATAAAGATAAGGATAAAGATAAAGAAAAGAGTAGCAAATCAAAAAAGAGTAAATCAAAAGTACTTGAATTTGAAGTTGAATCACCAACAAATGATCAATCTACTACATCAACATCATCACCACCAACTAAAGAAATGTTAAAACAACAATTATACGACACAATTGGATACATTTCACCACCATTAGAATCTTCAACCCCTCCACCAACAACAGTAACAACAGGTAATCAAATTACATCAAGTTCAAATTCAACTCCACCACCACCTTCTTCTTCATCAAAAGTATCAGCATCAGCAGCAGGAGCAAGATCACAAAAAGAATTATTAATGAATTTTCAAGTTAAAACAATTCATGTTAAATTATTAAGTAACCAACCAGAAAAAGAATTGGATAGACAAGCAACATTAATTTATGGTGATATTGATGGTATATCATTATCACTATATAAGAAATCTGATAAAATGGAAATGGATAGTCAAATTAAATCAATTAAATTATCAGGTTTATGGGTACAAAATGAACAATTTCCTGATATGATTTCATCTTCAACATTATCTGAAAATTGGTTATCTCTTCAACTAAAAATGTCTAATATTACTGATACAACATCAGCTCCAACTACAACAGCCACCAGTACCAGTGGACCATCATCACCTTTACCACAATCATCATCATCAAAAAAGAAACCATCATTACCAGCACCACCAAAGAATATATCAATTATGATTGATGTTAAACCAATTTATTTCGTATTGAACTCAGCAGCAATACTTAGATACCTTCAATTGATTACACCAAACCATACAATTGATTTATCAGGTTTACTGTCATCAAAAAAGAGAACAGTTTCTAGAAATAAAGTTCAGCTTTCAATTATTGCTCAATCACCAACTGTAATAATACCAATAAATTCAATTGATGGTAGTAATGGTAATGATAGTAACAACAATAGTAATGGTAAACCACAAATTGGTATAACACAAGAGAATTCAGTTGTAATTTTAGATTTTGGTAAAATTAGTTTAGAAATGTTACCACCAACTGCAGAATCAATTAATAATGATGGTAGTATTTCACCTAGTGTATCAACAGGAACATCAAGTACACTACCAGTAGAATACCAAAATTTTCAGATTACAACAATGAATATAAAATCAATTTTAACTAAACCTCCAACACTTACATCAACTCAATCAACAACTGTTATACCAAATTTAAAACAATCTCAATCTCAACAAGTGCTTATTCACGAGAATAAAATTGAAACTTATTGTAATCAAAGAACTGAAATGGATAAAATATTATTTGAAACATCATTAATTGTACATATGAAGAAAAGGAAATCAGATCAACCAGATTATGATCATCCAAAAGTATTTATGAATGTTAGATTTCCATTTTTTAAAATTTACTTTTCACCATATTCATTTTATCAATTACGTGTTTTCATATTTCAATTAATGATGGAAATTCATAGAGTTGAAGAAGCATTCATTTCATCATTTCAATTTAAAATTAGAAATACTCCATCATCATCCTCATCACCATCACCAACTTCACCAATTTTACTACCATCATCACCATTAATTTCACCAACTACAATATTCAACGATTCACCTTCAAAATCAAAAAGACAATGGTTATCAACTTCAAATAGTAATATGAATTTAAATAGTCAACCACCAACACAACCAACTACAGTACCAGAAATAATTAGAAAACATGAAGTTGTATTTTCAAGTTTTGTTGTATTTGATGATATAAATATAATTGTTACAAATTTATTTAATTTATCATCAACTGACAATCAACCAATATTACATATTAAAGCAAATCAATTGGTTAGTAATTTAAAGGTTGAAAAGAGTAATCAAAGAGATACAACTGTAATTGGTGATTATACATTTGATAATGTTAATATTTATAAATGTAATAATTCAAATGTTAATGGTGGTATATTTACAGATGATGATATAGTAATTTCATCTGATAAAAGTAAATTCAAAACAACTGATACAACTTCAACTTCAACAACATCACCAATTATTAGTGGTACAATATATCATAATAAACAATTAATACCAACATATGAAAAGTTATCAAATATTGTAATCAATTTATCTCAAACATATTGTAATTTAAATCCACAAATACTTGGTAATATAATTGAAATTATTCAAATGATCATTGTAGTCAATAGAAAAGTAACACAATCAGTTCAAAGACATCAACAATTAAATATTATTAAAAGACCACCTTCAAGAGCAATTTCAAATAAAGTTTTAATTTTCATTTCAGTTAAAGGAATTAAAGCAGTTTGTATGTTACCAACAGTACCATTAACCAATGGTAATCAAGCAGATCATCATAGTAACATTTGTAGAGTTGATTTAAAAGAAGTTGATTTGGAGATCACAAAATTGGATGATCGTTTAATATTGAATTTCTTTGTTGAAGGATTTGATATTTACGATTTAGTTAATCAATCAACAAATTCAATGTATAAAAAAGTATTATCAAATTGTGATGATACAAATTTACTACTGACTTTCAAATATGAAGCAATTCGTAAAATTGCATTACCATTAGTTATATTAGAAGCTGATATCAATAGATTTCAAATGTACCTATTACCATCATTTATTAGCATTCTAGTTGAATACATACTTGACCTATTCCAATATTTACCTGGTTCATTCAAATCAAATAAATCAACCACCACTTCAAGTAGTAGCAATAGTAAACCAATTAAAAATGATGGTAGTAATATGGAAAAGTATAAAAAGAAAAAAGGTATTAAAATCAATGCAATTATGGAAGCACCATTAATTATTATACCAGAGAATGAATATTCAAAGAATCAATTTATAATTGATCTTGGTATTTTAAAAATTGTAAATGAATTTATCAATCATTCAACATTATCTTTATTCCATATTAATTTATCAAATGTAAATTTAAAAACAATTTATTATCATTATAACGATCGTGGTATTGGTAATTCAATTGGTAGTAGTAACAGTAATCAATCAATTGATTTCATTCAAGAGAATATTGTATTGGATAATTTAAATTTATCAGTTGAATTAACAAGTATATTAGTATGGAAAGATGGTCAAGGTGGTATTGGTGTATTACCACCACCAAGATTAGTAATTGGTGTTGATTTAGGTGACATTTTATTTAAAATTGATCAAACTGATGTTATATTCTTAATGGATAGAATTAATAGTTTAGTATCAATTTTAAAATCTGTTAAAGTGGATTTAGCAAATTTAAAAAAGAAACAACAAGCACAAGCGCAACAAACAATAACTAAACCACCATCACCAAAATTATCATTAATGTCACCATTAAGAAAATCAACAACCTCTCCATTTAAAAAGTTCATTCCATCAAAGAAACCTCATAGTCATCATCATAGTCACGGTCAACCAATTCCAATGGTAATTCAAGAAATTGAAGAAGAAGAAATTGAACAAGTTGATGGTACAAATTCATTAATTTATGGTGGTAAAAATGGTAGAATGAAATTAAAATTAGATTTAGTAATTGGTTCAATTAGATTTTATATGGAAGATATTGGAACGATGTTTTATATTAAAGATACTAAATTTAAATCAGATATTGGATTTGATGAATACAAGTCAAGTTTAATATCAGTGGGTAAAATTTATTTATTTTATAATGAAAATCATCAACTTTCATCAATGGTTAATATAGATTCAATTGTTAATGAACCAACAATCTACGAACAAATTATATCATTAAAAGATAACTCTGTATCTAGTACATTAGAAATCAACTTTTCAACAATTTCTTCAATTTCAAATTGTAAACAAGATGTTTATAAATTATCTCAATTTAAAAACATGCCTGCTAAATCAAAAGATTACGTTCATCCATTTGATTCTGAATTATATTTCACTCTCAGACAATTTCAAATTACATTATCATTAAAATTCTTAACTTCAATAGTTGAATTCTCAACACCAATTATTCAAAAAGTATTTGATACTAAAAAGAATAAATCTCCATCGATGACACCATTATCATTATCAACTTCTGATGATAGTCCAGTAGTTGTACCACCACCACCAACACCAATTAAAATTGGTAATAACAGAACATTCAAGAAAGAGAACTCAATTATTATACCATTAATGGAAAAGAAGTCAAGTAAACAATCGGTACTACCACCTGTACCAGTAATTGAAAAGAAAGCAATTAAAATTAAATTGGTAATTAATATTGAAAGTCCACAAATTATTATTTCACTAGATGATGAAAATGCAATTTTAATTGATCTTGGTAAAGTTCATATTGAAAATTTATTTCATTTTAAAACGATTAAAGAAATTGATTTAGATTATGAAAGTATGGAAATTCAATTATCAAATTTATTTGTCGAAATTATTCAATCAATTGATGATGGTGGTGATAGTAGTGATAGTGGTGATAATAACCTTTACGATTCAATTTCAATATCAAGATCTACAACTTCAAAAGTAGGTGGTGGAAGTGGTGGAATTAATAAATGTCATTTACTTCAAGATATTAGTTTAATTGTAAATATTGATATTGTTGATGATTTTAAAGCATTTTCAAGTATTGATGATAAATCAATTTCAATTCAAAAAGTTGATATTCATTGTAAATCTGTTTGTTTTCAAATTAGTTTAATGGGTTATCAATTACTATTGCAAATTTTAATCAACTATATGAACTTTTATAAATTAAATATTGAACCAATACTATTATTAAAAAAACAATTGTTACCACCATCAAGTCAAGTACCACAAAAGAAAAAGAAGAATCAATCAATTGAAATTAAAACTGAAATTTATATTAAATTACAAGAATTAAAATTTACTATGTTGTTAAATTATGGAATTGATTTAAAACATGATCAATTATCAAGTTTACAAATGAATGATTTAGGTGCAAATATTAATATAATTGGAAAGAAATCAACTTCAATTAAATTTTGGTTAAGGTCAATTAGACTATCAGATACAAGGTATAATAGTGGATCAAAATTTATAGATTTATTTTGTAGTAAGAATATAACTACTTTTCAAGGTCCTTTGAAAGATTCATCTCCATCAATACCAACATCAACTTCATTATCATTAGAAGAACCTTTAATATCTGCAAATATCAACATTGATAAACTTGTCAACAATTTACAAATCACCGCTAAAATTGATAGACCAAGATTATACATTTCACCAACAATTGTTTTCATGATGGTACGTTTCTTTTTAGAACCATATGTAAATGTTAAATCTGAAATTAAATCATTATTTAGTAAGACACCTTCAACCAACACTATGTCTAGTGAAAAAAAAAAGAAATCAATTAATTTACAAGTTGAAATTAGTAAATTAAAGATACTGTTGGTAGAGAATCCAAATTCAGAGGTGTCAAATTTAGTAATTGTTAAAATGTCAATTGAATCAACATTTTCAGATTGTATGAATGGGTCAAGTAGAATTGTAGGTGGATCAATTGCAAATTTTCAAATGTTTTCATTTAGACATTCAGTTGCAAATGTATCAAGTTCAAGAGCTGCTTCATTAATTGATCCTGTAACAATTGATTTCAATTGTAATTTACTATTAATCAAATCACAATCACCACTTGAAAAAAGTACATTACTTATTGAAACAACTGCAAATATTGATCAATTCAATTTATTCCTTTCATATCATGATATATTATTAATTGCATTAATTATTGGTCAATTAAAGAAGGAATTTCCAAGTATTAAAAAGAAGAAAGATCCAACAACACCAAGTACAGTAGTGGCTGTACCAAAAGTTGACCGAAAAATGATAAACAAGAATTTAACAGTTAGATTGAATGCACCACAAATTGCAGTTACATTGGTTAATGATTATATGGATCAAAATTTACCATTGATAGATTTAAGTATTTATAGAATTGATTTCTTAATTCAAGGTTGTTTAGGACAAGAATTAAAAATGGTTGTTAATGGTAAAGTTGTAATTGACTATTTCAATATAAATAAAATGGCATTTGAACCATTAATTGAAAATTGGGATTTCAATTGTTCAATTATTAAACAACAAAATAATGATAAAAATCCATTGACAACAATACAATTATCATCAACTGAATTTTTAAACATTAATGTAACTTATGGATTCGCTCATTCATTCTTATCAACTTATCATAGTATTCAATATGATTTATCAACTACATGGCCCATAATAATTGGATTATTTAAAAGTAAACCTGAATCATATTCATTCCAATTATCAACAAGCAGTAATACAATTAATTCAAGTAATATCAGTAGTAGAAAGTTACTATTTTCACCAACAATTACATCAACTTCATTATCATCAATTAAAAGATCAAATTCAAGTCCACAAATTAGTGAAAGTACTGAAATTATGTTGAGTGGTATTGGTATTGGTGGTGGTAGTTTATCACCTGATATCATTTTACCAAGTAGTGGTAGTGGTAGTAGTAATATTACATCATTTAATCGTGCTAGATCAGGTAGTGCAACACCAAATCCATTAGGTTCAACATTATTCTCACCATTATTGCAACCAATTAAACAATCATCATCTTCTTCATTTTTACAACCACCATTACCAATATCACCATTACAATCAAATAGTAATAATAACAATACAACATCAATTAAAAGTTCACCATTACTTCAAACTATATCAATTAGAAAATTAACATCATCATTTCATCCGTATTGGATAATTAATAAAACTGGTGTAAATTTAGAATATACAGTTAGAGTATTAAATGATGATAAAAAGAGCAACAACAAATCACCATCATTTAAAACCAGTTTATCATATTTTTTGGAAAATGAACAAAAACAACCAATTTCAATTGAAAATTCAAAATCATTATTAACCGTTAAAAAGACACGTGATTTTAGAGGTTTCAAAGATGAATCATTTGATCAAGGTCCAAGTGTGTCAATTAAATTATCAAATCAATCAAATAAAAGAAATTCAAATGTAATTAGTAGTAATGGCATTAGTTCATCGTCATCCTCATCATCATCATCAAATCCAATTCCAATTGGTAGAGTTGGTTATAGACTAATTAATGTTGGTGGTAAAAAATTAATATTTGAGGTTGGTTGGAATGAAGATGGTAGTAAAGTAATTACAATTAGATCAAATATTTTAATTAAAAATACAACAAGTATGAATTTAGAAATTAAATTTATTAATACAAGTGGTAGCGGTAAAAGTAATGGAAATAAAGAAATTATTAAAATATTATTTCCAAATGAAGAATTACCAATTCCATTACAATATATTAATTGTGGTCATTATTTATCAATTTTACCAATTGGTGATCAAGGTGAAGAATTTAAACATCAAAATTCATTTAATGATATAATACCATTAGAAGATAATGATATTCATTCATTGTATAAGATTTTAACTTGTCCAAAGATTATACCAAGATCACCATTTTCATCACCACCAACTTCAAATATTCATTCTCAAAATCATAATCATGGTATTGGTATATTTAATAGTGTTAAATTAGTATTATTAAATAGTAATTATCATGAAAGTATCAATACTAGTGGTAGTAATGGCAATGGTAACGATGATTCAACAATTTCAAATTTATTACCAAATGAAATTAATTTAAGAAATGATAAAAACAAATTATTAAAATCATCAACTTCATTTTCAACTTTACCAACTACAAATACCACCACCACAACCACATCAACCACCACAAGTAAATCAAATATTAATAATTTAAATGACCAAAATATTATTAAAATTATATCACCATTGATAATTGAAAATTTATTACCATGCAAGATTGAGTTAACATTGTATGATGGTGATATTCCATTGGAAAGTTCAACATTGGAAAGTTGTCAAAGTCAACCATTTTATACACAAGATCCACGTGTTAGTGTTTATGTTAAAATATCAGGTATACCAGGATTCAATGATCAAAAACATTTATTGGTAGATTGTGATCATAATGGATCTGCTAAACCAATAGTTTTACAGAAAATCAAATTACAAGATCCGAATAAAGTGATGAAACCATTGAATATAATGATATCAAATCGTGAAGAAATTCAAGGTATTAGAAAACTATCATTATATTCCGTCTACTGGATTATCAATAAAACTGGGTTACCAATGATATTTGAAAAACCAAATTTCATTCCAATGTTATTTGAAGATAAAGAATCAAAAATTCAACAAATGATTGCAAAATCAAAAAATTCATTAAAAATTGAATCTCAAAATATTAATAAATTAAATGGTGGTAATGGTGTTGCTGGCAGTGGTAAAAGTAATGGTAAAGGTAATAAGAAAGATTGTACAATTGATACAATGATATTGTATAGTAGTGATTTACTTTATATTAAAGTACCAAATTCAATTTGGTCAAATGTATTTTCATTGGAAACTGTTGGTGCAGATGGTATAATTCGTTGTTTTAGTGGAAACGATAATGGAAGTTCAGATGATAGAGAATTTAATTTTAGAGCATCAATTGGATTGGGTAAAAATAAATTGGCAAGAACTAAAATGGTAACAATTAATTTTCAATATATTTTTATAAACAAAAGTACAAAAACAATGTTATATAAACAAGTTGGTCAAAATAATAGAATTGAATCAATTGAACCAGGTGAATCAAAATCATTTCATTGGCCAAATAGATACCTTGATAAATTAATTCAAATTAAAATTGATGATGATTCATATCAGTGGTCTGGTTCATTCTCAATTGATGATTTATTTGAACATTCAATTAAAATGAGACCATCATCATCATTATCAAATCATCATGGTAATCATAATAGACAATGTTATTTTGGTAAAGTTGATATTAAAGATAATGAAACACATACAAGAATTCATTTTTATGATCAAGATGATGAATCACCACCATTTAGAATTGAAAATCAAACTGCAAGATCAATTAAATTTTATCAATTTGGTACTGACATAGTTGATACTTTACCAACAAATCAGAGTGTAAATTATATTTGGGATGAATTACTTGGTACTAGAATACTTTGTGTAGAATTCTCAAATTCAACATTGGAGAATTCAAATTCAAATACAACACTGCTAAATTGTAATATAATGAAAATCAAGAATTTTAAACCAATTAAAATTGGTACAAATATTATTTACTCTTTTATGAAAGTTGATGGTCCAACTAGAGTATTAATAATTTCATACAATAAACCAAATGATGATGGCACTGGTACAGGTAGTGAAGATGGTAGTGGTTCAATTGAAAAGTGTAAATTAGATTTACAATTAGTTTTACCAAGAATTGGTGTATCTATAATTGATCATAATAGTAAAGAACTAATATACCTTTCACTAAATGATATTTCTTTATCATTTTCAATTTCAAATATTTTTTCAAGATTTGAATTAATAATTACAAATATGCAAATTGATAATCAAATGGCAAATACAGATTTTCCAGTACTTTTCTATCATATAAACAATTCAAATAATGATCAACAAGATCCAAAACCATTCCTTCATTTTAGCTTTATAAAAAATGAAGAGAAAAAAGGTTTAAAATATTTCGAACTCCTATCATTGTTAATTCAAGAAGTTAACTTAATGCTTGAAGATAGTATCCTTGCATCAATCATTGAAACAATCACAAAAATTAAACAATTGGATAAAAATTTTAAAAAACATAAAAAGAAACAATCTCAAGATCAGTCACCCTCAACCATGGTACAGTCAAGCAGCGGTGGTAGTGGTAGAAAGATTAATTACAACGTTGATGAAGATGATGGTGATTTTGAATATCAATTTGATGAAGATGAAAAGACAGCCGCTACAACTCCCACCTCCGCCTCAACTAATGGCACCACTACAAGGAAGAAAAAGAAATCAATGATTTATATTAAATTATTATTATTAAATCCAATTAAAGTTATATTATCTTTTTCATTTGTTAGAGATGGATTTGTTGGTCATTCAAATTCAGATTTTATTGGGGTACTGTTAGAGGTGGTCGGTGTATCATTTGGATTGGATAGAACACCAATTTGTTTGAATGCATTGATATTGGAACATCCATTCCTTAGTGAACGTTCGTTTATAGGTAGATTGAAAACACATTATACTAGCCAATCGTTGAACCAATTGTATAAAGTGTTAGGGTCATCTGACAATATTGGTAATCCAGTTGGACTGTTTAATCATATGGCAACTGGTGTTAAAGATTTCTTTTATGAACCGGCATTAGGGTTAATAACATCACCAAAAGATTTTGGTAAAGGGTTGGTTAAAGGTAGTTTAAGTTTAGTAAAGAATTCGGTTTATGGTTTGTTTAATACGTTATCCAAACTATCAAATACTGTTGGTAAAGGGTTTGCTATATTATCGTTTGATGATCAGTATTTAAGACAACGTCAAAGGTCACGTCAAAAAAAGGCAAAACATATTGGTGAAGGTATATATTACGGTGTTAAAGGCTTGGGTAAAGGTATAATTGATGGTGTAACAGGTGTTGTAGTTAAACCAATTGAAGGTGCTATGAATCAAGGTGGTGGTAAAGGATTTGCAAAAGGTATGGCAAGAGGTGTGATTGGTATTGCTGTTAAACCAACAGTCGGTGTATTCGATTTGGTTACATTAACAACTGAAGGTATAAGAAATACAACTGGGCTATTTAAAGATACAACTCGTATTAGACCACCAAGATGTAATGGTACTGATAATCTATTAGTTGAATTTAACCACGCACAATCTGAAGGTCGTTACATTCTAGATACCACCTTTAAATCTAAATTTAAAAACAGTGATACTTACATTACCCATTTTAACAATGCACCTAAACCCAGTGATATAATATTACTATCAAATCAACGATTAATACAAGTTAAACAAATTAAGAATAGCTATTCATATTGTTGGAGTAGTGATTGGTCTAATATTAAATCATGTGAAATCTCTTCGGATGGTCTACTATTGCAATTTCATCATTTACAAAGAATTATGGTTGTTGAATATAAATCACAATATACATTAAACATTACTGATACTGATCAATTATCACAATTATATTTAATTATTAAACAACAAATTTTAAATAAAAAATAATAACAAACACATATACACAAATATTCAAAGCAAATTTTGACCAGTACTGGACTTTTTATTTTTTTCATTTTTTTTTTTTTATTTTTTATTTTTGGTGTTTTTGGTGGTGAAAAAACATTATTAAAATTCAACTGTTTATAGATATTATTACTCGTGTGTTTTTTTAATAAATAAATATACATATATTTTAAAATTTCATAAAATTTGTATTAATTTACCAATACCATATTTATTTTATTTATTTATTTTTGTCGTGTTGATATCTTTTTTTTTTTTTTATTTTAAAATTCACACACTCACACAACTACCACACCAGTCATATAAAAAATTAATTATTTTATTTATACAATTCACACTCTCTCAATATATACAATATACAATAATAGTTTTAATAGTATTTATTATTATGAAAAGTATAATATTTTTTTCCAATTTATTTTAAAAAATCATACATATATATAATTTAAAATTATGATAAATATTTATCAAAGTAATATAGAAGAAAGAGATTCTGAAAATGAAAATGAAAATGAAAATCAAAATTTAATTCAAACAATATCAAATAATAATGATATAGATAGTAATAATAATAATAATATAGATAATACAATAAATACAAATAATAATAATATTACAAAACCTATAAATTCATTTTTCTCTGGTAGTGAAAACTATATGATAGTTAGTAGAGTATTATCAAATAATGATTTATTTACACAAGAAAAGAGATTAAATAGTAGTAGTGGTAGTATTGGTAATAAAGAAGATGAAACAACTACAACAAACAAGTCATTACCTTCATTAATAATATCAGTACCTTCAGTATCAACAATTTATAAAGGATATAATAATTTAACACCATATAATTCAGATTCTTCTTCAGATGATGATGATGATGATGATGATGATGATAATAGTTATAATAATAGTTATAATAATAATAATAGTAATAGTATCAATGGTAACAATAGTAACAATTCATTTTTATCAACTACAACAACAAAAACAAAACCAATAAATATAAAGAATAGTAATGATGATTTTGAAAATATAGAAATTCAAAAAGAATATAATAATAGAGAATATAATGAACAAGTTATAGCAAGTAGTTCATTATCACCACCTCAAGTATCACCATTTAAACAACTTTTAACAAATAAATTAAGATCAATTAAAGATAAAATAGATTCACCAAGTCACTATGAAAAATATAATACATTCCCAATGGATAGATATAACAATATACCGAGTAGTGATATATCACTACTATTAACTCCATCAAATCCTGCTTCAATTTCATCTTTAACATTACAATATATAAATAATAACAACAACAATAACAACAGTAACAATACTACCAATACAAATTGTAGTAGTAGTAATAGTAGTAGTAATAATAGTAGTAGTAATATTGGTATTATAAATACAACCACCACATCAACAACTTTAAATAATAATAATAATAATAATAACAACAACAATATATCAATTACATCACCAATTTATCATTCAAATATAGATAATAATATAACAACAAATGAACAACAACAATATGAAATGGATACATTTGAAACAGATAGTCAATATAGTAATAAAACAATGGATGAAAGTATAATTGAATTTAAAAACAACAGTAATAGTAATGGTAATAATTTAATAAGGTGTTATTCAAATTCATCGATTACACGTCCAGTTTTAACATATGAAAAGACCAAACTCAATTACAAGATATTGACATTACTATCATTATCAGTGTTTTTCAGTGTTAGTAATTTATATTATGCACAACCATTGCTGAATGAATTTGTAAAAGAATTTCAAATATCAAATGGTGTAGCAAGTTTAATAACTGCATCAGTTCAGTTAGGTTATGCATTGGGACTGACATTGATTTCAATATTGGGTGATAGCATGAGTAAGAAAAAGTTAACACTTATACTATCAATGATTACATGTGCTGCATTGGTTGGTATTGGATTATCACCACATATAATACCTGTAATTATATTTCATTTCATTGTTGGTGTATCAACTATCATTCCATACATTGCAATTCCATTAGCATTGGATATGACAAATCCAATTGATAGAAGTGGTATAGTTGGTATATTATTATCATCTATATTTGTTGGTCTACTTGGTGCACGTGTATTATCCGGTGTAATTGGTCATTTATTTGGTTGGCGTGTAGTCTTTTATTTTGCTTCAATTACAATGTTTATCATTTCAATATTATTATTTTATTTTTTACCATATACTCCAAGTAAGTAGTATCCGCGAATATATTATAAATACTATTGTTGTTAATATACCATCAATAATACTAACATGTCTATCTCTATTTAGGAAATCAAAATATAATACCATATAATAAATTATTATTATCGGTTGTTGAATTTTTAAAAAAGGAGAAAGAATTAAGACAAACATGTTTCATTGGAAGTATGGTCTTTGCAACATTTGGAATACTTTGGACAACATTATCATTTAAATTAGATAAAGATTATGGATATAATAGTGGATTTATAGGTTTGTTTGGTTTAGTTGGAATGGCAGGTGCAATTTCAAGTCCATTAAGTGGTAGATTAGCAAATAAATTTGGTATAAATAGATTAATGGTTTGTTATTTATTGATATGTGCAAGTGGATATGTAATGTTAATGTTTTTAGATAATCATATAATTGGTTTAATTGCTGGTATTTTCATATTGGATCTTGGTGTTCAATCTGCTCATATTGGTAATCAGTCTAGAAATAATCAATTATCATCATCTCAGTTGGATGAATCTTCAAAATATAATATAAATACTTTGTATATGGCATCATACTTTATTGGTGGTAGTCTTGGTAGTGGATTAGCTGGTGCTATTTACACTCATTGGGATTGGAGTGGAAGTTGTATAGTTGCATTACTATTTCTAGCTTTAGCAATGACATGTCATTTAATTACATATGAAAGTCAATCATCATCACCTCCTTTATTTATACCAATTGTTGAAAATAATAATAATGTTGATAGTAATAATAATCCTACTACAACCACTGCTCCACATAATTAATTACAATAATAATAATTATAAAAAATAAAAATATAACAACACAATATAATTTATCAATTTAAAACTCATCACCTTGGTTAATATGACGTTTGATACCAAATAAGTATTTTAAAATGTTTTTATAATCCCTTGTGGTGGTCTGATAAGATATTGGTTTTTTTTTATTTGGTGAATTTAAAAAAAAAAAAAAATTAAAAAAATTGTAAAGATAAAGTTTTTGATAATTTAAAAGGTATATCTGTTTATTTTTTTTTATTTTAATAAATGTTTTTTTTATAAAAATAAAAAATAAAAAAATTTTCAAAAAATTAAAAAACTTTTTTTTTTTTTTTTTTTTGTTTTTTTTTTTATTTTTAAAATTTATAAAAAATTTTTTAAAAAAAAAAAAAAAAAAAAAAAAAAAAAAAAAAAAAAAACTGGGTTAGATTTAAAAAAGATA
>JABXES010006253.1:0-26677 GCA_013375695.1 Dictyostelium brefeldianum
GACAGGGGAGATTCTGACAAAAAGGAAAGAGAGTATTAAAAAAAAAAAAAAAAAAAAAAAAAAAAAAAAAAAAAAAAAAAAAAAAAAAATAAATAATAAAAAAAAAAAAAAAAAAAAAAAAAAAAAAAAAAAAAAAAAAAAAAAAAAAAAAAACACAAACAAACCATCATATCATTATTGGTTATAGTGATTAACATTTTATAACATGTTATAACATATAGTAGTAGTGTAGTTGTAAATAATATTAATCAATATGGTTGTATTATAGTATGTTGTTGTTGTGTTGTTATTGTGTTTGTTGTAGTAACAGTAGTAGTAATAGTAATACTACATATATGTATAAAGTGAGAAACAGATACAAATTATTATTTTTATTGTGTGTGTGAGTGTTTTAAAAAAAATCAAAAAAAATGTGGTGTGTCTCTTAAAATATTTAAAAACCATTAAAATATTATATTATTTTATACATATATTCACCTCCTACTACTAATATATATATATATAAATATATAATTATGTGCCGATTAGAGTGAATATATGTGGTGTGACTGTGTGAATGTGTGAGTGTGTGTATTTGATATTTATTTAAAAATCAGGTGTGTTGAATGAAATTTATTTTTGATCAATTAGTAATTAAATTTCAAATACTATCTTTTTCCAAATAAATGATGAATCATTTGTGTGTGTGTTTTTTTATGTGGTGTATCTATTAACAAGTTGAAGATATAAGAATTATTTAAATTTAAAGAGTTAAGAAATTTTTAAAAAAAATAAATAACAAAGAATTCTTTTTAAAATGTATTATTGTGTACAATTTTATTTGACATATAAAAATAATAAATACACTATAGGTAGTGGTTTATACTAATTATTTTATTTGTAAATTAAAATAAAATGTGTGGTGGTTATATATAAATAAATAATGAAGATTGTGATGTATTTGTGGTTATTGTGGTATATGTCTGTATGTTTTATGTGGTGTCCGAATGGGCGGATATATCATATGGTGTGTCTGTGTGTGAGATTTAGAGATGTTTAAACTTTTTTATTTATAAAATTTTGGTTTAATTCTTTTTTTTTAAATTTAAAATTATTGGGTTTCCCAACAACAACAATAAAATACATCATCATTATTATAGTAGTAATCAAATAATTAAAATAACAGTTATAATAATAAAATAAAGTTTAAAAACTTCAAAAAATAAATATCTCTATCTATTAATAATAATTTATAACAGTTACGCTGCGCACTGAAAATTATTGATGAAAAAAAAAAAAAAAGTGAAAAATGAAAACTAAAAACTGTGAAAAAAAAAAAAACGAAAGTCTGTAGACTCGTTTTTTCATTTTTGTTGACACCTAAATAAAAATAGTTTATTTGATTGATAAATATAATGTCATCAACAAATAAATCATCATCAAATAAAAGAAAGAGTGATGCTGTAACTACAACACCACAAACTACTCCAAATCAATCAACTACAAATAATGAAAATAAAAAGTTGAAACCAACAACTTCAACAACACCAACATCCATAACACCAACAAAACCAATCGCTACAACAACCACACAAACAAATAATAAAATAAATATTAAAGAAATTAATGATATATTTAATATAAGTAGTACAACTACTACTGGTAATAACAATAATGTAACTGCAGAATCATGGGATGGTGAATCACCAATTGAAAATTTAACAATTGGTCAATTAATATCATCATTAAATGGTATGTTGGTATATATAATAACAATAACAACACATGTAAACGTATATGCTAATATGTGTTATACAACATTATTATAGGTAGACAACATCAACTTAGAATTATAGTAGCAGAATTTATGAATTCATTAAATAGATTAACAGGTTTTACAGAAAAGACACCATATCTTTTAAATTGGGTATTGGATAATTTATCAAAATCATTTTTAAATTGGAAACAACCAGAAAAAGCAGAACAATTAATTGCAAAGAATATTGAACCATTATTATTTGAAACTAGATATTGGACATTATTAGATAATTTAGTAGTTAAACAAATAACATTACAACAACAACAAACACAACAAATTCAATTAGATTCAACTTCTGCAACTTCAAATACAACAACATCCACTAAACTATCAAATGATTATTTACAATTTATATTTGAAATTATTTTAAACAGTATTAGAAATTTAGATTTAAAATTAAATATATTTGAAGATGACAACACAACCAACGCTACAACAACATCAAAAAAGAAAAAGAATATTAATATTCCATATCAACTTACTAAATCACCACCTCCACCAATTGAATTTTTTGAGTATTCAAAAAGAATTACAATTCAATTTATTAAAATTTATTCAAGTGATGAATTAATGAAAGAAGTACCATTACTATTAGAAAGTTTAATACCATTATTTATTAAATATTTAAGAAATGGTAGTGGTAATGGTAGTAATGGAGAATTTATAAATTCAATTTTTGACTTATTTCAAACTTTATTCAACTATTTATTAATTCAAACTAAATTGGGTATCAATTATAAGTCAATGTTTACAACTATTTTAACAACATTGTTGCCACATATTTTAACATTGGTTAATGCATTGGAGAATGTACCTTCAACTACTACAACAAGTAAATTGTCTGAAACAATTGATGAACTTTTAAAATGGTCATTTTATCATCCAGATTCACATTGGGATTCATATCCATTCATTTTATTTTCAGGTTGGTTAAAAAAGATTGTAAAGGATAAAACAACAACAACAACAACCACTGGTACTACAAAAGATTCAAAAGATTCAAAAGATTCAAAAGATTCAAAAAAATCAACAAAGAAAGGAAAAGGAAAAGAAAAAGAAATTGAAACTGTAATAGCCACACCAGTTGATACACAAATTTATCAACCACAATTAATTTTAGATCGTTTGTTACAATTAATTTCAAATGGTACCACAACAACAACAAATTCAATTAAACCAATTTGTTTTAATGAAAATCAAGATATTAGTAGTATAGTTGTAAATTCATTATATAAATTTTTGGAATATTTTATTGAACAATATGAAAACTATGGATATAAACATTTTAAAGATATTACACAATGGTATGACAGTGGTAATCATAAAGATGAGAAGTTTATTGAATTTGCATACTTTAGAAAACTGTTTAGTTGTATTACTCCTTCCATTTTATCAAGAAATCCAAAATATTATAGTGCTGCAGCTAAATTATTAAATCAAGTTTCAACATTAAATATATTTCATATAAATAATCGTTATCAAGCTGATTATCTAAGTAATACAGTTGGTAAAAGTTATTATTCATTCTTGTCAACTAGTAGCAGTAGTGGTAACAACGATGAAATTACATTAATTGGAATTTATAAATGTTTAACATCATTGATAAAGATTAGTAATACATTAATTGGTAGTAAATTAAAAGATGTAATTCTTCCACACGTTTGGTCAAGTGATAGTAGTAATGGTGTTGGTGAAGGTAGTACATGTGAATTTTTAAAATCAACATTTGATAGTTATTTTGAAATTCGTCAAATGGATACACTTTTGACAATGATTTTTCAATCTATAATTAGTGTACGTTCATTTGGATCAGATTGTAAATCAAGTTTTTCATCAGATTCATTTTTACAACATGTTTCAAAATTATTTTCAAATTTACCGTTTGGTCAAGTACCAATTATTTGGAGTTTGTTTTTAGATGAATATCAAGGTTATTATATTACTCAATTAAATGAATCATCAAACAACAGTTTTGGCGGTGGTGAAGATGATGAAAGTATGGTTGATCCAATGTTTTCAAATCGTCTTGAAAAATTCATTACAATTTGGTCATGTTTCCTTGATAGTATTACCATTTCTTCATTCGTCTATAAAATGATTTTACAATTATTACCAAATACATATCAATCAATTGTTGATCCAATTGTAAATAAAATTTATAAATTTGAAAAATCAAATAACAGTTCCAAATCATCAAGTAAAAAATCAACCAAAAAGGGTAGTAGTAACAACAACAGTAATAACAATGGTAACATTTTAAATTTATTAAAACTATATTCAAGTTTCCTTCAAGTTCATTCATTTATTCATCGTCAAACAATTATTATTGGTGAAAATGGTGAAAATGAATATGCATATCATCCACAACAATTTTATTATTTTGAAAAGAGTGAAAAAGAATTGGAATTTAGTAAAGTAATTGAATATTTAATTGAAAATTTGGCAAACAATGGTAAAAACAACAGCAACAACAATGATGAAGACCAATTTGAAATTAAATCAATTACATCAAAATTATTAATTCAAAGAGTTCAACAACTTCATTCAATTTTATCATCAGTTTCAGTAACAAATTTTAAAAGATCAGAAAATGCAAACAAATCATATAATCCATCAACAGATAAAATCAATCATATTTCTTCATTGATTAATCAAAAGTATTCACCAAGTGATATTGAAAGTGAGTTAGTTGATATAGTTTACTATTTATTATCAAATTTCAATCAATTAATATCAGATAATAATTTATTATTTAAACAAGAACCATCGCAACAATTAAATTTAGCAATTTATCAAAGTAAATTATTAATTTCAAATATTAGTACATGGTGTGAATATTCAACAACTGAAAATATTCAAAATATTTTGAAATTTATAATTTCACCACCAGAAATTAATAATCAAGTAAATGGTGTTACTACAATTTATAAATTATTTCAAAAATTATTATCAAATCCATTATTTTTCGAATTAAAAGTATTTCAAAATAATTTCCCAATTGTATTATGTCAAATGGAACGTGATATCATTACAAAAGAATTGATAAAATCTAGTAAATTATTTGAAAATGTAACAGAAATATTCAAAAATGTTCAAGAACGTTTAATTAATAGTGGTACATTAACACCAAGTAATACATCATACGCTGAAATTATAACTGAAATTCAAGAATGTTTTTCAAAACGTATTTCAAATAAAGATTTTAATATTTCAGATTCATCAAAATGGGATAAATTAACATGGTTAGTTTCATTGGCACCATCATTTCATCCACTTTATATTCCAATTGAATTAATTGGTCCATTGGTTTTATCTTCAATTGTAATTAATCATATTGGTGTATTATTATTAAAACAACCAAGCAGTAACAGTAATTCAGAATCATCATCAACATCAATTGATTATATTTATAAATTAATTTTATCATCAAGAAGATTTATTAAATTTTGTTTTGAAAAAGATCAATCAAGATTAGTTCAAATTATACCAATGAATATATGGATAGATTTAATATTTAGTTCAAGAATGTTTGAATCAATCGATACAAAATATCCAATTTTATTTACAAGTTTAGAAATTCAACATCATTACAATAGTGAACTTTGGAAACATTCACCAATGGAATTAAAGAAATTGGCAGATAAAATCATGAGTAAAAAGACATCAATGATAACTCAACCAACAATTACATCACCTCCATTATCAGCTTCATCAACAACAATTGACATTTCAACAATTAAACCATATTTAATTGCTGGAATATTGAAATCAATTTCTTATCATACAACAAGTGATGATCATTTACCACCAGATCTTCAATCTATAATCAAAAATGTTGAACCTGATATCAAATTGTTTTTCGATAAAATGTATAGTCATTGTTCAGTTGATACAAGTTTTTCAAATGTTGCTCCATTTTTAAATGAATACCAAGCAGAATTTTCATTGTTGGTTTATCATTTATGGTATCAATTATATCATAATGCAACAGATGATGAATCATTATCAAAATTATTAATTGTAGTTTCCATTTCCGGTTCATTCATTTCTGGTTTATCTAGTGAAATCGTTGGTAAATATTCATTGATTCTTCAAAATTCAATTATTTCATTATTAGATTTATTCTCTCGTTGGTATAGTAAAATCAATTCATCAACTATCCAATCATCACTAATGATTGATTCAATTCATGCACTTTCATTACTAGTTAAAATGTTGTCATGCTATCCAGAAGATTCAAAACTTCATAAATTGATTTCAACTGCTATCATTCAATTTTTCCAATTAAATAATCAATTGGGTTACCTTTTAAATTCAATTACCACTACAATTGAAAATTCAAATTTAAATCAATCAACTACCATTGCAATTCAATCACAATCATTTGCTTTACTTGGTTATTTTATTAGTTCCATTATTGGTACAAAACGTATTAGTCTATTAAAGAATCCAGTTAAATTGGTAACTTGTATTGTAAATGTTTTAAATTCAACAAATTCAGAATTATTAATTGTTGCTGGTATTAATTTACTATGTAAATTAATGTCTATAAACGTAATTGATGTACATGGTGAATGTATTCCAATTATTTTAGCAGTAATGGATGGTTTTTCAAGTCCTTTCATTTACTCTACTCCATTGAAAAGTATTGCAAGTTTTAATACTGAAATAATTTCAAATTGTCCAATGTCATTATTTATTAAAGAAGATTCTACAAATAATTTTGGAAATGGTTTGAAATTTAATAATATTACTCCTCAAATTTTAAATTCAATCTACAAATTGTTATATATAATTTTGAAATTTAGAAACAATGAATTATCAAAATATATTTCTTCATTTGTTTCTTCATTAAGATGTAAGTGTGAATTGATGTATATATACAATAGGTAACATGTTAACATTTGTAATACTAATATGTTTTTTTGTTTATGTGTGTATTATAGTTTTATTATATTCAATTTCAAATGAATCAAATAGATTATTGGTAAATAATGAAAAATCAATTAAAAAAGTTGGTAGATTATTAGAAGTCTTCAGTATGAATAAAAATTGTGATTTATACTTTCAATATTTAATTGTTGATTATGTCCAATTGGTTAGATATTCAACAACTGCTCTAAATATTAATAATAATTCAACTACTACAACCACTACCACTACTACAAATAAGAAACAATATGTTGGTCCACAGTATCATTTATCAGTTGAAATGAGAAATTTACTTTTACCTGGTATTTTCTCTTTGGTTGAAAAATCAAATTCAAATTCGTAAGTACATTTTTGTAATTTTATAATTATTTTAATATATAGTATACTAATTACTCTTTTTTTAAAAAAATTTATTTATTACAGTAACAAAGAGTTATTCCAATCTTTGGAAGATACAGGAAAAGGAATATTCCAAAATATTATCTCTCAATATCAATCATTTAAATACACTGGTAAATAAAAAGTAAATATATCAAAAAATAAATTTATTTTTACTTTATATATTCATTATTATTTCGTTTTTTTTGAATTTTAAATTTTAGTTGGATGGATTGTGTATTTTGGTCGTATATGAATAAACAAAATCGTAGTTTCTCGTTTTTAAATCAAATTTTTGTAATTTGTTGAAATAAAAAAAAAAAAAATTATTTTGATAATTTTTATAGATATTTTTGGCAAAAACAATAATAAAATGGATAATAACAAAGATAATTCAGTATTATTTTTCAAAATATGGAGAAATATAATAATTAAAAACGAGATAACAAAATATTTCAAAGTTTATTATTTATTAAATCAAATCACACCAAAGTTTAGAACTACAAAACATATTCATGACAAATTTAACAAGAAAGATTATGATAGAGAAATATGTTTAGATAGTATGAAACCAATGGTTGAAGGATACGAAATACCAAATACAATTACATCATTAGATTTTAGTAGTAAATTTAATCAAGAGTTAACTTCTGATTCAATTCCATCATCTGTTACAATACTAGGAATGGGTGCATCATTTAATAAATTATTGAAACCACATGATATACCAAATTCAGTAAAAACATTAGTTATTGGTGACAGATTTTCAAATGGGTTATTTAATCAACCACTTCAACACTCAATTCCATCATCTGTAACTGATTTAACTATTGATTCAAGAACATTTAATCAAGAATTAAAACCTGGTGACTTTCCATCGTCAATTAAAACATTAAGAATATGTATACCTGATGCATCATTAGTTGGTAACTTTCCCGCAAATTTAATTCCGTCATCAGTAACTTCATTATCATTTGAAAACCTCTCACAAGAAATTATGGATATAATACCACGAGTCAATTCAATTACATATTTAGAAATTAGTAACATCCAATCATTTCCAAAATCATTACCAAGGTTAAACCAATTGAAAACATTAAAGTTTTCACATAGTATAGGAGAAAATCAAATAATAGTAGAAAGTGGTGATATTCCAAACAGCGTAACAACCCTAGAATTACCACATAAATTAAAATCACCAGTTTCATATGGTGTATTACCAATGGGATTAAAAAGTTTAAAATTTGGTTCAGAGTGGAACCATTCTCTTTGGGATACCATTAATTCAGCACCAATACTTCCATCATCAATTACAAAATTAGAATTTGGACTTTATTGGAACCAACCAATTGATGAACACTACCTACCTCCAAATTTAATAGAATTAGTATTTGGATTTAACTTTAAAAACCCAATTATCAATGAACGAATATTACCAAAAACTATTAAATCACTTACACTTGGATATTCATGGGATAAAAGTTCAGAATTTATAATTTTACCAAACCTTGAAAAGTTATCATATAATCCAATTTATGATTATGGTTCAGCATCATCTCCAAAACCATTTCAAAATAATATAATTCCTTTACATTTAGTCTTAAATGAATATAGAAATGACCATTTATCACGAGGTGATATTTTTCAAAATGTTACAACTTTAGATTTTGGTGATGTATGTATAATCATTCATGTGTGTATATCATAAATAAATATAAAATACTAATATTATCATAACTACACAACAGTATCATAATCAAAAATTAACAATAGGATTATTTCCAATTTCACTTACATCAATTAAATTTGGAAGAGATTTTAATAAACCAATATTACCAAATGTATTACCAGAAGCATTAACAAGTTTATCATTTGGACATGTTTTTAATAGACTTTTAGATTCATCAAATTTACCACAAACATTATTAAAATTAACAATTTATCCATGTTATAAACATTCATTAAAACCATTAAAATCATTTCCGAATTTATTAATTTATAGAAATAATAATTCTTTAAAAGGTAAAATTTATGAAACAAATAATGATTAACCTTTTTCCACACAAATAAAATAATAAACACCATGGGTAGATTAATTATAATTTTGTTTTTTATTTAGTTTTATTGCACTAGCATACTTAATGACCATAGAATTTACCATCAGTTGTTTGTACAATGAATGAATTTGATAAATTTAACATTTTTTGAGAATCAACCAAGATACCATTTGTATAATTATATAAACTTTTGATTGTGTCTAATGGAATATTGAGTTTATCAGAGATTGATTTTTTAATGATTTCAACGGTTAGTAAACCAGATGGAACATCAATCAATTGGAATAATGCTGGATCTTTATTGGTCATTACTCTATAGAATTCTTCAGAAGATTCTGGATTTTCAGATTCTGGTAATTCATAGTCTGATACAATACCAAGTTCTTTGAGTAATTTAACAGTTGCTGGATCATGTGAATCTAAATCAACGATTAAACGTTGTTTTGCCAATTCAAATAAAGATGCACCTGTACTTGTTGCACCATTACCAACTGGACGAATTGTTTTTGAACCAGTACCTTTAAGTTTATCCCATTTACAAACTTGATAACATGATAATTCACCAGTTACAATATTTAATTTAATGTTTTTGATAATTATAATTTTACTTGAAACTGATAATGTTTCAACTGGTTTACCACCTGTACCACCAGAAATTGAAACATTTTCCAATGAACAATAATGTAATTCATATTCTATAATTGGGAGTTCATTATCCTTTAATTTACCCATAACACGATGTATAATGTGTGGAATCAATTCACCACGTAATGCTGAATAATTTAATGATGGTGAACGATCACAAGTGAATTTAGTTAGCGTAATCTCACCTATATGAGGATTTGATGTTCTATTCTTTTTACTTTCTGCTTTGGCAACATTATGTGAAAAACTCATAACATCGATCCAATCTAAATGAAGTTCTTCCATTTTCTTATCTCTTGCATCTTTTGGTTGATTATGATGTGATTGTGGTTGTGGTGCGGCATTCTCATCTTCATTTCCACTTGGTGCCAACATTGCTACCAATAAATCTTTTTGATTTTCAAAGTTTGGTATTTGATAGTTTGATGCGTTGACATTGGTGTCTGTTGGAATATATGTTTTAATTGAATCTCTCATTCTTTATTTGTTTTATTTGTTTTATTTGTGTTTTATTTGTGTGTTTTGATAAATAAATTAAATTTTTCAATGGTTTTTATAACCTTTAAAATTTCTTAATTATTTCGTTTTCTTATAAAATTTTGATTTTTTTCCAAAAAAATAAAAAAATAAAAAAAAAATAGAAATATCTCTTCTGAGTGCCACTCTATCAAAAAAGAAGCGCTTTGATATATATTGTATGAAATTAAAAGAATAGTAAACATCTGTAAAACTCTAAAAAGATAATAATTTCAAAAAACAATTAATTTCTAAATCAGGTTTTAAAAATTTTAAAAATATAATTTGATTTTTTTAAAGTTTTGTTTATAAAAATAAAAATTGTTATATTTTTTTATTTTTTATATATTTTTTTCTATATACCTAAAATGAATAATAAAAATATAAAGTCAATATGATAAAATTAATGAACTATAAATCTGTTTGTAGTAGATATTTAGGTGAATATCAAATTGCATTACAATCAATTGAAAAATATATTTCAAATATTGAACAATCAAATCAAGAAAGAAAAGAATTGATTGAAATTTTAAAGAATTAAAGAAAAGAACGTAACTATTTTGATCAAGTTTTAAAAAAAAGAACAATTTGAAACAATTAGATTTGAAATTGATAAATATCCTGGTAGATCAATTGTAGCAAATAAATCAATTAAAAAGAATGAAAAAATAATTAGAGTTGGTTTAGATGAAAAAGATAGTATTTTTATTAATTGTGGTTATTGTTTTAAAGAAATCATTTCATCTGAATCAAAATAAATGTAAATGTAGAAATTGTAATTCATTTTTAATTTGTGCTGATTGTAAAAAGAATACGATGAAAGTAAATATCATTCAAAAGAAATTTGTGAATGTTTTAAATATTAAAACTTTTCCATCTTCTGCAAGTTTAACAAGTGAACTTAGAATTTGTTGAATGAATATCATTGACATTAAAATTCTAAATTGATTGTATAATAAATTCAACAAATGATTTTTTTTGGATTGTCATCGGTAGTTTTCAGACAATCAAGTCAAATAGGAAATGTAACGAATTCATTTGAATCAATGAAAAGTGGTTTAGTTTATGAATTTATTATATTATTACCAATAAATGATTGTCCAAATAATTTTTTCAATTCTTTACGTAACATTGTATTTGTCCTTTAGATCAGCAACATATTCACCCAATGGTAGTTTCTTTAATTCATATGCTGGTAATTTAATAATAACATCAATTGAAGAATCATCATTTAAATATCTTTTAACATTATTAAATTATGAAAATTGATTCATTTCAGACTGAATCAATGACAAACAAATAAAGTCGATAAAAAAAAACAAATAAAACGACAAATTATATATATATCAAAACACACTATTTATTTTAAGATGACCTACTAAACTATCTATTTTTATTTATAGAATCAATTCTACTAACAAATCACTTTATTTATGGAAAGTATTTGGACGATTAGCAACGAAAGTTGATCTTGATTTTTGGATTCTGTGAGTTAATGGGAACTTAATGTGTGAATCGTGGAATTGCTTGGTGTTATTTCTTCTTGCTAATGAAGCAGCAATTTCTTTAATATCAATGATGTGAATTGATTGTTCACGTGCTGAATGTCTTGATGCCATTTCGTCGTACATTTGAGCAACAGCGTCACATCTAGTTAATGATCTGTATTCTTTGTAGATATTGTGAGTACCTGATCTAGAGTTGTATCTAATGAAAATACCAAAGTTCTTGACTTTTTGTGGTTTATCTTCAAAGATTTCAGTGACGTTGAGGATTTCACCAGTTGCTTTTTTCATTTTGTGGATCTTTGATAAGAAATACCAGAAACGTGATTTAGCATGGATTGAAGTTTGAGCAAATAATCTCATTCTGAAGATTTTTGGGTTTGCTTCTCTTTCAGTTGGGACGTGTCTGCCTACTACTTGGTATTCTTGGATGGCCTAATTGAATTTAGAATTAGTGACTTATTAAGTAGTGGTTGGATTAAGTCAAGTTGTTGGTGTGATCATAGTTTGTTTGTGGTGTGTTTCATGTGATTGTGATAAGAATATGTGACAATCTAGTTATTGTTTATCATCTAATGAATCCAATCCTCATAAAAATTTGACATAGTCAATCCACGAATATATACAGATATAAGTCATACCATTTTTTAAACTTTAACGAATGTAAACGAAAATTAAATTTTTTTTAAAAAAAAAAATTGTAAACAATTTTTTTTTTTTTATGCCAAAAAAATTTTCAACGTTTTTTTTTTTTTTTTTCAATTTTTGATAGTAATCGTCTTAATTTGTATCTCTTTTTTTAAAACATGCAAAATCAGTTATTTATAATATGAAAACAAATATTATATTTAGTTTATTATAATACAGTTAGTTTTATACGTATAAAATAAAATACAGTTTTGGTAGGGTTGTTGGTTTAGCGATAAAAAGCACAAACAAATTTTGATAGTGGTCACACAAAAACAGAAGGTTGGTCATTATTTATTTCATAAGTTTTACCTTTTAAAGAATTATTATTTCTATAAATTATTAAATTTGGAAATGATTTCAATGGTTTTAATGAATGTTTAAAACATATATCAATTGTTAATTTCAATAATGATAAAGGTAAATTTGATGAATCTAAAGGTCTGTTAAACTTAACTCCAAATGATAAATTTGTTAAAGTTACTGGTAATACATTTGGTAATATTGGTTTATTAAAACCTCTTCCAAATTTAATTGATGTAAGTGTAATTGGAAATAATCCTACTGTTAATTCTCTATTATGATACTGTTGTGTAGTTATGACAAGTTTGGTAAATGATTTTTTTTTTTAATGTTAGTATTTAATTCGTTTATTTTTATAACGCACACAAACACGTGAATGGTTATATACATACATCGCCAAAATCTAAAGTTGTAACATTTTGAAAAATATCACCACGCGATAAAGGTAAACTATTATAATAATCTAAAACCAAATGTAAAGGAATGACATTATTTTGAAATGGTTTTGGTATGTATGGTAATTCCCAACTTATATCTTGAAATGGATTATATGTTAACTTTTCAAGGTTTGGTAAAATTATAAATTCTGAACTTTGTCTCCATAAGTATCCAAATTTAATTGATTTAATAGTTTTTGGTAATATTCGTTCATTGATAATTGGCGAGTTAAAATTAAATCCAAATGCCAATTCTATTAAATTTGGAGGTAATGAATGTTCATCAATTGGTTGATCCCATCTAAGTCCAAATTCCAATTTTGTAATTGATTGTGGAAGTATTGGTGCCGAATTAACGGTATCCCAAAGAGAATGATTCCATTTAGTGCCAAACTTTATACTTGTTAATCCCGTTGGTAGTACACCATATGAAATTGGGAAATCAAAACCATATGGTAATTCTAATTCTGTTACACTGTTTGGAATATCACCTTCTAATAATTCATGTTCTGGAAACCATGTAAACTTTAATGTTTTCAATTGTTTTAAATTTGAAAATGAATTTGATAGTGGTTGACTCACACTAATACCAATTTCTAAATGTGTAATTGAATTGATTTGTGGGAATATATCCATTATATTATTTTGTGAAGTATTTGATAGTTTTAATGTTGTAACAGTATCAGGAATTGAATTTGGTTTAAATGTTGATAAAAAACAACGAACATCTAATTCAGTTAGGCCCACTGGTAGCACACCTGCATCAATTGGTATTCCACTTGTATATAAAAATCGTAATGATTTAATTGGCGATGGAAAGTCACCAGGTTTTAATTCTTGTTTAAATTTAATTGAATAAATTGTTAAATCAGTTACAGATGATGGAATTGAACGTTGAAGTAGTTGATTAAATGACCCATTTAAAAATCTGTCACCAATAACTAATGTTTCTACCGAATTTGGTATATCATGTGGTTTCAATAATTTATTAAATGATGCACCCATTCTTAGTATTGTAACAGATGATGGAATTGAACCGGGAGTTAAATCTTGATTAAATTTACTACTAAAATCTAATGATGTAATTGTATTTGGTATTTCATATCCTTCAATCATTGGTTTCATACTATCTAAACATATTTCTCTATCATAATCTTTCTTGTTAAATTTGTCATGAATATGTTTTGTACTTTTGAATTTTGGTTTATCTTGATTTATTAAATAATAAACTTTGCTATATCCTATTATCTCGTTTTTGATTATTATATTTCTCCATATTTTGAAAAACAATACTGAATTATCAATTATTATATCATTGTTTATATTATTATTATTATTATTATTCATTTTATATGTATTTGAACAAATTTTTAATATCTATGTCATGTTGATAAATAAATGGTCAAAATACAAAAAAAAAAAAAAAAAACTTTTCTTTAGTTTTTAACAAAAGCACTAACAAATTATGGTGATGATCACAAAAAGGTTCTCATAAATTTTACCTTTTAAAGAAATATTATTTCTATAGATTATTAAATTCGGAAATGATTTCAATGGTTTAAATGAATGTTTAAAACAAGTATCAATTGTTAATTTCAAAAATGTTTGTGGTAAATTTGACGAATCCAATCCTCATAAAAATTTTGACATAGCCAGTCCACGAATATATACAGATATAAGTCACATGACCATTTTTTTAAACTTTAGTGAATGTACACAAAAATTAAATTTTTTTCAAAAAACAATTTTTAATTTTCAACATTTTTTTTTTCAATTTTTGAGAGTAATCGTCTCAATTTGTATCTCTTTTTTTAAAACATACGAAATCAGTTATTTATAATATGAAAACAATGTTATATTTAGTTTATTATAATACAATTAGTTTTGCATACATATAAAATAAAATACAGTTTTGATAGGGTTGTTGGTTTAGCGATAAAAAGCACAAACAAATTAAGATGATAATCACAAAAAGGTTAACCATTATTTATTTCATAAATTTTACCTTTTAAAGAATTATTATTTCTATAAATTATTAAATTTGGAAATGATTTCAATGGTTTTAATGAATGTTTAAAATATGTATCAATTGTTAATTTTAATAATGTTTGTGGTAAATTTGATGAATCCAAAGGATGATTAAAGCTAACTCCAAATGATAAACTTGTTAATGCTTCTGGTAATACATTTGGTAATATTGGTTTATTAAAACCTCTTCCAAATTTAATTGATGTAAGTGAAGTTGGAAATAATCCTTCTACTAATACTTGATTATAATACTGTTGTAGTTATTAATGATAATATTAGTATTTTGTATATTTATTTATAAACACAAACGTGAATGATTATATACATACACCACCAAAATCTAAAGTTGTAACATTTTGAAAAATATCACCGCGTGATAAAGGTATACCATTATAATACTCTAAAACCAAATGTAAACGAATCATATTACTTTGAAATGGTTTTGGTATATTTGGTAATTCCCAACTTCTATCTTGAAATGGATTATATGTTAACTTTTCAAGGTTTGGTAAAATTATAAATTCTGAACTTTGTCTCCACGAATATCCAAATGTAATTGATTTAATTGATTTTGGTAATACTCGGTCATTGATAATTGGTGAGTTAAAATAAAATCCAAATACTAGTTCTGTTACATTTGGAGGTAGGTAATGTTCATCAATTGGTTGATTCCAGTGAAGTCCAAATTCCAATTTTGTAATCGATTGTGGAAGTATTGATACTGATTTACCACTATCCCAAATAGAATGATTCCATTTAGTACCAAATGATAAACTTGTTAATCCCATTGGTAATACACCATATGAAATTGGGAAATCATAACCATACGACAATTCTAATTCTGTTACACTGTTTGGAATATCACCTTCTAATAATTCATGGTCTGTTGGGGCGTATAAAAACTTTAATGTTTTCAATTGTTTTAAATTTGATAATGAATTTGCTAATGGTTGATAAAGACTAATTTCTAAATATGTAATTGAATTGATTTGTGGGAATGTATCCATTATATTATTTTGTATAGCGTTTTTTAAAGTTAATGAAGTTACTGATGATGGAATTACATCTGCAAGGAGATCTGGTTTATCACCAAATGAAATTCTTAATGTTGTAACAGTATCAGGAATTGAATTTGGTTTAAATGATGATACAAAACGAACTTCTAATTCAGTTAGACCCATTGGTAGCACACCTACATCTATTGGTATTTCACTACGGTGTCCAAAGCTTAATGATTTAATTGACGATGGAAAGTCACCAGGTTTTAATTCTTGTTTAAATTTAATTGAATAAATTGTTAAATCAGTTACAGATGATGGAATTGAGTGTTGAAGTGGTTGATTAAATAATCCTTTTGAAAATCTATCACCAATAACTAATGTTTCTACTGAATTTGGTATATCATGTGGTTTCAATAATTTATTAAATGATGCACCCATTCTTAATTTTGTAACAGATGATGGAATTGAACCGGGAGTTAAATTTTGATTAAATTTACTACTAAAATCTAATGATATAATTGTATTTAGTATTTCATATCCTTCAATCATTGGTTTCATACTATCTAAACATATTTCTCTATCATAATCTTTCTTGTTAAATTTGTCATGAATATGTTTTGTACTTTTGAATTTTGGTTTATCTTGATTTATTAAATGATAAACTCTGCTATATCCTATTATCTCTTTTTTAATTATTATATTTCTCCATATTTTGAAAAATAATATTGAATTATCAATTATTATATCATTATTTATATTATTATCCATTTGGATAAATGATTTTTTTTTAAAAAATAAATAATTTTATTTTAATAAAAAATAATCTTATTTTTTTCCAAAGAATTTATAAACTAAAAATGAAAAATAATATGGTCGGCTAGCTACATAAATTCTGTGACACACAACGGGAGACAGGAGATAATTTTGTGTTAAGAAAATAATAATTTATTATTTTTCTTTTTTTAAATAAATCAATTTGTAAGTAAAAGGTGGATTGAAGAGATAATAAAAAGTGTAATAATTGAAAGTGGTATTATATCTTGTAAACCTAGTGCATCATTTGAACTTCCACTTCCATCTTTTTCAACACCAGCTCCTGTGGTTGATATTCCAGTACTAGTTGAAACAGATGTTGATGTACCTATTGGTGTTGTACCATTACTATCTTCACTAAAACTTGAATTACCTTCAATTGGCTCAGTTGTTGTTGAATCACCTGATGATGTTGGAGTTGAAGTAGTTGTTGTAGAAGGCGTTGAAGTTGTTGTAGAAGGAGTTGAAGAAGTTGTTGAAGAAGTTGTTGAAGAAGTAGTTGGAGTTGAAGTAGAAGTAGTTGGGGTTGAAGTAGAAGTAGTTGGAGAAGTTGTTGAAGAAGTAGTTGGAGTTGAAGTAGTAGTCGTAGAAGGAGTTGAAGTGGTAACAGGAGTTGTAGTTTGAATTGGAGTTGTGGTAGTTGAAGAACCTTTTAGTTAGTTAGTTTTTTAATTTTTTAATTGGCATATATAATTAGTTAAATATTAAATATAAACATACCTTTTGAAAAAGCAGATAAAGCACCAACTAAACCAACATTATAATCTAAAGCAACTTCATTTTTAATATAATCTGAACGATCATCAACATAAGAATCATCTTTTCCAGGACCACCAACCAATGCGCCATTTAATAAATATAAATTATTTACAGGATTATTAATATCATTGGTAGTTGAATGATGAGCAGCACGATGATGTGGATTAATTGGATAATTTGAACCAACACCAACTACAAATGAACGACCATTTGGATTATTACCAAGACAATAACTTAATTGAGCTTTTGCAAAACTAATTGCATTTGTAGTACCATATACTGAAGCAATAAATGACATTGACATTGCGTATCTTGCAGGCCCCCATTCACGAATCCATGCTAAACCACCAGGTGTATATGTAATACCTCCACTTGGTAACCAAAATCCAATAGTTTGTTCCATAATTGATGCATAAATTTCTTTACCAGTAATTTGTAATAGTAACAATGTTGAACCAGCTGCAGTTTGATCCCAATCAAATGAGTTTCCTACTCCCGAATATTGAATACTAGTAAAATAACCTTCAGCATCATTTAAATAAGATGAATCACCAGTTGCTTTATATAACCATACACCACCCCAAACTAATTCATCAGAGTATCCAGAGAAAGAATTATAAAAGTTTGCAGCAGCAGGAACAGAACTTGAATAAACACCTTGATATGTTTTACCAAATGAGTATAATTGTTTTGCGTGAGTTAAACATTTTGAAGAATATGCAGAATCAATTGATTTAAATACTATACTTGCTACAGCTAATGCAGAAGCAGCTTCCATTGCAACTTCAGTACCTGGTTTCTCTTTATTAATTGTATAAACTGAACGAATATAATTTATAAACTCCTATAATAACCAATACAAATATGTTTAAATTAATATATATTCCAATTGTATATTTTATTATATATTGACTACTTACTGGTGGTTGCCAAACAGTATGATCAATATTACCATCACCAACTTGAACAACAAATTCATTTTCTGATAAATGGGATGCTAATATGTAATCTGTACCATACTTTAATACTTCTAAATATAATTTTGATAAACCACAAGATTCAATATTTGATTTATATTCAATGTAATTCCAACCCAAAACTGTAAATGACCAACACATTGGTAATGCAAATTTAACAGCATCACCTGCATCAAAGTAACCTTTTGATAAATCACCATCTCCATTTTCATCTGCTCTTGAACTTGGACTTGCATCATTTAACACAGAGTTACCACGCCATGATATATCATTATCTGGCAATCTACCTGCTCTCTGTGCTTTATAAAATAATATTGCTTTCTTTAATGCATCACAATTATTAATTGATTCCTCTCCATTGATGTTAACACCAATGTTTAATAATAATAATATTATTAATATTATTGAATATATATTTTTCATAATTTATTATTATTATTATTATTATTATTATTATATTATTATATTTATTAAAAAAATTGAATAACTCCAAGTAAGAAAACAATTTCCCTTCTTTAAGTAATTCTCATTTTTTGTAAAAACTATTTTTTGTAATAGATTTTGTTCAAAATTAAAACATTTATACATAGATAGAAATTTCATAGTTTTTACAGATTTAAAATTTAAAAAACATTTTATTTAAATTTTCCAAAAAAAGAAAAAAGAAAAAATAAAATTAAAAAAATAAATTATTTTTAAAAATACGTATACCAAAATGTAAAATAAAATTATTATTTTGTTTTTTTTATTATTTATATATAAAAGAATATTTTTAAAATATACTATGAACAGTTTATATGATGAGAGAAGAGAAGAGAGAATTAAAGTAATGGTTTTGAAGATTCTGAAGAGCCAACTAGTTTTTCTAAAAAGTAACCTTTTTTATCACTATTATTTAAAATTAAAGAATCTTTAATATTTTCATCATCACCACCTGGAGTAACCATATTATCATCTTGAACAGATTCTTCAGAAGGTTTACTTGAACTTGATGATGCATTACTGTTAATATAACCACGGAATTGTTCAGTTACTTCAATATCAATTAATAAATCTAATAATTTTAATTTTTGTTCAGGATCTTTTGAAATTTCCAAACCACTTTCAATATCAATTAACTTGGCAATTACTTTTTCTTGAACTTCATCCAATAATTTTTGCATAACACCATAACGAGCATAAGTGACAGTTTTAATTTGAATTACCAAAGAGGTGATCATAACAGAGCATACCAATAAACATTCGAGGAATGCACTTTCACCAAGAACTGAAACGGTATCCCAATTTCTATTGAAAAGTACAATTAATGGATTTGGGAAACCACTACCAATAAATTGTTCAATACCAGTAACGAATATCCATGAACCAAAGAATGAACTTGATGCAAGAATACCAACTTCTGGAGCGTATAAAAATAATGCTGGCAATATAATTAATACAGCGTATGTAACAAATGATCCCCAGAAACTACCTAATCCTGGTGCCATTAAATTTGCAATACATAACGAATGAATAATTGCTATTAACAATACTGATAATCTTGTAAATTTCATACATATAAATGAAAACAATAATGATACCAATACTGATAATACAATTTGTGTTGCAAATCCAAATGTTAATCTACTTGAAATTAAATAAAATATATATGCTCCAACACCACTACCAAAGAAACTTAATGTACATTCTTGGTATTTACTTCCAAATAAACATAATACTGCTCCACCTATTAAACATAATATACCAACAATTTCATCTGGTGACATTCTTTGTAAGAGTAATCCTTAACTTAGTATAAATTATAATAATAATTATAATAATAAAAGTATATTGCTTACTTTTTTTTTATGTAGTTTTTTTTTTTCTCTTTTTAAATTATATGAGAAAAATAAATTTTTAATTTAAATAATGATAATGATAAATGATAGTGATGATAAGTGATATTAAAAAAACAAAAAAACAAAAATATACAACACACAATATTATAATAATGTTAAATAATTCGAAATAATTAAATAATAATAAAAAAAAATTAATTTAAATATGGAAAAACAACACACAAAAAAAAAACAAAAAAACAATACTATATAAAAAAAATTGTGTGTATGTTTATTTTTTTTTAACATACTTCAATCACACACACATACACATATACGCTAACACTACACACAAATGTATCAGATAATATTGAGATTTCCCGTTTTTGCTTGAAATTGACAAATTTTATTTTTTTTATTTTTTTAAAAATTTTTCAAGCAATTATTTTTATATCATCACAAGTGTCATAAGCGCATAAATAGATCACACACTTCAAACACCCACTCAGTCTTACATTTTTAAAACAACAACGCTCACTCGTCTCTACTTACTAGTACTACTACACATATTATGTCAATCAATAATAATAATAATTCATGTGCAGATGACAATAATAGAAACAGTGATGAAAATGACAACAACAACAACAGTAGATTGGGCATTGTGAGAAAACAATTTCAAGAAAAAGAACAACAAAGATTACAATCAAAAATAGAGAAAAGGGAAATTTTAAATAAAGAACAAATTGATGAATCATCTTCAAATATAGCATCAGAAACATTACTTTTAATTAACAATTTATCAAGTGGTATGATTATTATGATTATCATGTGTGTGCGTGTGTCTGTGTGTATGTTTATATAAATGATTTATGTGTGTGTGTGTGTGTGTGTGCTTGATATAAAATATAAATAACACATTTTGATGATCAGTTTCTGATGGGTGTTTATTTTTAAATCACACCCCAACTGCGCATTAATTTAATTTTTAAATTTTGTAAACTAACCCACACTTTGTATTTGTAATGATTTATATAGAGATTGAAAATCAGTTAAATCAAATTAGTAGTAGTGATAATAGTAATAACACAACAACAGATGGATTAAAAGATAAATATGAATTAATGGAACATAAATTAAGTGAAATCAATTCAATCACTACAATGTCTTCGCACATTTTAACTTTGTTTGATGTTAAATTGATTCTAGAGAATTTAGAAAAACTAAAAAAACAAATTGATAAATCAAAAGATAAATATATGCCAAAACAAAAGTTATCATTAACAAGAAAGAAAACAACAAAACCAACTGCAACAACAACAACACCAATCGCATCAACTACACCAGTAATTGATACGCATATAACACCGCTTATTAAAGAACCAATTATAAGTCAAAGTAATATATCAGGTTTTACAAATGTTGAATTATATTATCCACCTCACTCATCGTCAACAACAACACAAACAACAACAACAGATAGTAATAATGGTATAAATGATTTATTGATATCGGATTTAATAGATTGTAAAGTTTATTTAGATATGAAAGTATTGACAGCATTGAAAATCAATAATTTAGTAAATTGTCAAATTATAGCGTTTTCGCCAATAGATGGATCAATATTTATAGATAATTGTAAAAATTCAACATTTTATTTGGTATCAAGACAAATTAGAATTCATTATTGTGTATCTTGTCAATTTAATATATTTGTAAAAAGTAATCCAATTATAGAAGGTTCAAATCAAATTAAATTCTCTTCATTTTTAAATAATATTAAAACTCAACAACATAAACCAGAACATCAATTTGATAATCAAAGATTTAAACAATATTCATTTGATTTGGAAAGTGATAATATAGATACTGATAAATGGAAATTAGTAAATGATTTTGATTGGATTCAACCAAAACAATCTCCAAATTGGTCAATACTCGAATAATAAATGTTTACCTTTTTTTAATTAATAATTTTTTTTTGATTTTCATTTTTTTTATTTTTTTTTTTTATTTTTTTCATTTTTTTAAATTCATTTTCATTTATAAAAATGTCAGAATTATTTACACACCTAAATAAAGTTAATGAACTTTTAAACAATTGGGATGGAGAAGGATTAGCAGAAGAGTTATCAATGACTGAATTGATTACATCAACTTTAAATTCATTAAATAATAACAATAATAATAACAGTAATAATAATAAAAGACATCAACAATTAAAAGTAAATCAAATTAAAAAAATAGATACATTAGTAAAGAAACAAGATATAGATACATTATGTACAAATAAAATACAACATAATTATAATGAAGTTGTTTCAAATCGTCTTAGATCAATTTCATCATTACTTGATTCTAAATATTATGAATCATTTAGATATTTAATTGAAGCTATAAAGTAGGTTATTGATTCTCTTATTATCATATATCATTGTTTATATATATACTAATTAGGAATACTACCTGCAGTTCATTTGTAAAAGTATTTGAATTATGGTCATCAAGCATATTATGGAAATTATCATTAGATTTACGTTTATTAGCAAACTTAAATTCAATTGTAAATAGCAATAGTAATAACAACAACAACAATAATAATAATAACGCAATTGATTATTTTGAAGAAGCATCACGTACATTATTAAGCAAATGTTTTCAAGCAGCAAATGCAGATAGAAATCCAAATTTAGAAGAATCTAAAAAGAATGCAGCATTGGGTGTAGTTAATCAATTGTTTCAAATTTATTTCAAAATTAATAATCTTAAACTTTGTAAAAATTTAATTAAAACTATGGAATCACCTGGATTTCCTGCACTTGAAACTTATCCATTAGCACAAGTTATAACATATCGTTTCTTTGTTGGTCGTTTATCTGTATTCAATGGTGATTATAAAACTGCTCAACAAGAATTATTATATGCTTTTAATAAATGTCCAATAACTTCAATTAAAAACAAAAGGTAACTATATCATAATATATACTATGCATACATACATATACTATACTAACTTTATTACTTGATCATATATAGATTAATACTATTATTTTTAGTACCAATGCAATTAGAACAATGTAAATTCCCAAAGAAATCATTATTAGAGAAATATAAATTAACACAATTTATTGATATTGTTCAATCTATAAAGAGTGGAAATATTAAATTGTTTAATGAATGTTTGGCAACACATCAAAACTTTTTCATATCAAAGGGTATCTACTTGATATTGGAAAAATTAAAGATTATAGTCTATAGAAATCTATTTAAAAAAGTACACTTGATTACAACTGGTCAAAAAATACCAATTGGTAATTTTGTATCTGCATTGAAATGGATGGAAAATGAAGCAATAGATATCGATGAAACTGAATGTATTTTATCAAATTTAATTTACAATGGGTATTTGAAAGGTTACATTTCACACAAGGTAGCTCTTGTAGTCTCACCTGCCAATCCATTTCCAAAATTACCGTTAAATTAATTGGTATCAATTCAAACCATTACTCAACTAGTTGTTAGCAAGTCATTTTAATCATAAAATAAATAATTCATTGAAAATATAAATATATAAAGTTTATACTTTATACTTTTTTGCTTTAGCTTTTTTTTTTTTTTTTTTTTTAATATTTTATTTTTAAATAATGATTATAACTGCAGTTGTGAAGGGATTGTTGTTTTGGTTGTATTTCTTTTTTTTTCTTTTTTTTTTTTCTTTTGTTTTGTTTTCTAATTTTTTTTTCATTTTTTTAGTTTTTTAATATTATTATTGTTGATATAGTATTTCATGGTTTATTTGTTTATTGGTTGGTTGGTGCGATTTGTTATGTATAGTGTTGTGTGATTGTTGTTGCTTGATGATGATGATGATGATGATGATGATGATGATTATTCTATGTATTTTACTTTTTTACTTCTTTTTTACTTTCTTACAAAATAACAACGATAATACTAATATTATCGGTACTTCCTCTCTTTAAGGCGTGTGTTACTAATTTTTCACTCATCTTTTGAGCTTCAGTTTCACTTAAAATAAGATCAACTGCTTCTTGATCACTAACTACATCCCAAAGCTGTACGAATTCAAATGTTGAGGGGTTAGTCATATGAATTAATTTGAATAATCATCATGATGATGACATTATTTATATACATACACCATCACAAGCTAAAATTAAATGTGAATGACCAGAATCTAATTTAATTGAACGTTTATATGGATCTCCAATAACATGTTCTTTCATTGAATAATCACCAAGTGAACGAGTAACTGCAAGAATACCATTTACACGACCATTACATACAAAACCACCTGCTGCATCAATACGTTTAATTTCTTCTTGATCTGTACCTTTATGATCATATGATAATCTTTCTGCAATTTTATTATGACTGTACCAAGTTACAAAATATTGTTAATACACATTATTTATTAGTGTGTGAGTGTAATAATAATTTATAATCTACATACCAAACAACAGCACGAGCATCACCTGCATTTGCACAATAAATATATTTTTCACCATCAATTGGTGATTTTCTAATTAATGTAGTGATAGATGTAGTACCTGAAAAATGAATATCACTTTCGCCAATTTGTTTATCAGTTAAAAGGTAACTATTTTTAAAGAGTTCTAAAACATCACCATTTGGTGATTTATTAAGTTCTTCCAAGAGATTCTGAAAGTAATATTAAAAATGAGCGAGTTAGTAAAAATGTGATGATGATATATACCCAACTATTCTTATAAAAAACCCTCCTTACATTATGAAGTGTTTTAGCAGTAAATTCGACAGCACCTCTTCCACCATGACCATCATAAATTGCAAAATAACCTTGATTTACATCACCACCAAAACAATCAATAATAACGTGTTCATCTTCCATTGTTCTTCTAAAACGTGCATTCTTTTCAAATGATACACCAAAATCACGAACTGAACGAATTTTTCCTGTTGATGAATGTGATTCTTCTGTATTGTTGTTGTTATTGTTGTTTTTACTATCGTTAATTGTATTTTGTGTATGTTGTGCTAATGGTGTTGAAGGTGTATTATCAGCTGTATTGTTATTGTTACTATTGTTGTTATTGTTTGAATCTTCTGATGTACTATCTTCAGTATTGGTAGTTGTGGTTCCTTTATCGTTTATATTTTCACCATTGTTTGGTATATCTTTTTTATCATCTGTATTGTTGCTACTGTTGCTGTTGTTTTCACTGTCTTGTTTATCTTTATTTCTATTCTTTTCCTCTATTGAAACTTCTAAACTTTTTTCGGCTGTAATTTCGGTTGCTTTAGTTGTATCTACAGTATCATTACCATTGCTAATGGTTTCATCTTTAATATCGCTTGATGATGAGTCAATAATCATATCTGTTGTATTACTCATTCTATCTGTTGTGTATATTTATATATATATTGTTGTATTTGTTGTTGTGCTTGTGTTGTTATATTTGCTAATAATTTATATTTGTAATATTGCTGCTGTTGTTTTTCTAAATCACACAAATCATAAAAAAAAAAAAATATAAAAAAAAAAAAAATAAAAAAAATAAAAAAAAAATAAAAATTAATATAAAATCCGCTTTATATCACTATTATAGTACTTTATACATATATGTATTGTCATCCCCTTTATTATTATTATTATTATGGTTACTATTATTGTCCCCTTTATTACTATAATTATTATTATTACTATTATTGATTGTATGTTATTATAAATGTATTTTCAACTTACTTCTACAATTGTTGTGTTAACTTTTTGTGTATGTGTGTTGTGTGTGAGTGTGTATGAAAAACAAATCTATTAATCTATTATTTTATTTGTTGAATAAATAAGATCTTGATTATAATTTATTTTTGATATAACTTCCGACTTGGCTTTTTTTGTTAACAATTTAAAAAATATCACTACAGCAAAAAATTGAAAAAAAAAAAAAAAAAAAAAAAAAAAATTAAAAAAAAAAAAAAAAAAAAAATTTATAATATTTTTATAAAAAAAAATTGTTGTATATTTTA